>JADLZN010001388.1:0-25998 GCA_018155175.1 Sinocyclocheilus anophthalmus | reverse complement strand
GCACTTTATATGTCACGTGTCAAACATTACAGAGAAACCCATGGCTGTATAGATGCCCCAGCTGTGAGCTCTAGCGCCCCACTGACGCCCCCTACTCCCACACCACTGCTTGAAGGTGAGTGTGTCGGAGTCAGGGGGGGATTAATTATTACTAAAGGGCAGACTCTGCCTCAAAGGTGGACTGGAGGACATTTTGAATGTTTTATGATTCTAATAAGGAAGGAAAGAAGAGAGCAAGAAAAAATGCTGCTGTGCTACGGTTTACTTGCCACTCATGCGCCATTATGGGAAAATTACAGTATCCCAGGATGCATTAATGAATTTTACAATAACTAAGGGTCTTACAGCTCTGTTTAATTTAATGATCTTTAGAGAACAGTAATTACATTTTATGGGTAGATCTCCACCCCCAGCGTTACAGAATACAGAACACATAAATAGAGAATACAGAAATAAATACTTTCCACAAATAGAAGCAGATGTCAATATCAAGGGTATATATAACTTTATTTTAAGTTGGTCAAGATTGAGAGTAAATAAATAATTGTAAAAATGGTTCGATAAAGAATTCAATAAACTGAAAAAAAGAGTACATTTTTGATTGAATTGTTCAAAGAATCATCTTGTTTGTGAAATGGGCTGTACTGGTAGCACTGCATGATAGTTTTTGAGCTCAGCCAGTGAAGACAATGCAATAGAAAGATGTGTTGTCTTGACATTATTTCACAGTATGCAGTCTTTGCTTCTCATCACATTCGATTCAGAAGGGCACATCTCTGGTAAAATATAATTTATTTTGCTGTGGTGCTGGAGATTTAGAAACGTAGCGCAGGAAACACTATGTACAAACTCTCTCTTTAACTGTAATCAGAAACATGAGTCAAACAAAAACATGTGTGGGTGCATGTGATTGAAGAAGCCGTAGTTTCCCTCTAGTGTGGACTAGTTATTGCTTGCGCCCTTATATTGAACAGATCCCACTGTCTTTTATTACAGTGGTGAACCGCTCCCTCACTTGGCTCCTCTGTGTCCACATGGGCTCTCAGATTGAGTTTGAACACCTTGTGATGGGGAGAGTAAAATACATATCTGATCTCTATTTTTACCCTTAAAACTTGAAAGATTTTTTAGAAAGAAACAATATACAGTATATATATATCTATATATATATCTATCTATCTATCTACTCTATTATCTATCTATACTATCTATTATCTCTATCGATCTATCTATCCTATCGTGTGTATTATCACTGATACTCGTTTCTAGCATTCTAGCTATAATTTTATCGTCTACGTTTTATCGTTCATTTTATCATTCCTGTCGGTCACAACAGATTACATAAACAAAAACGTTATTATTATTTTGGATGCGATTAATCGTTGGACAGCACTAATATATATATTAATATTATATATATATACTCTATATAATGTAACAAATAAATGCTGTTATTTTGAACTTTGTTCATCAAATAATCCTGAAAAAAAATATATCACAGTTTCCACAAAAATATTAAGCAGCACGGTTTACAACATTCATGAAAAGTTTCTTGAGCAGCACATCAGCATATCAGAATGATTTCTGAAAGGATCATGTGACACTGAAGTGTGGAGTAATGATGCTGAAAATTCAGCAATGCATCACATGAATAAATTACCTTTTAAAATATATTTAAAATAGAAAACAGTTATTTTAAATTCAAATATTCCAGAATATCAATGTTTTTTTTAATCAAATAATTAAATGCCAGCTTAGAATGACTGAGCTTCTTTTCAAAAACCCATTAAACTGAAACCCAAACTTTTGAATAGTTGGCTGCGATACTTTTAAAAAGAATTTCAAAATGGATTCTAGCTGTTTTGAACACTTTTCGTGTTCAAGGCAAAGCTTGTTGTTGTATGGGATCTTGG
The DNA here is from genome assembly GCA_018155175.1 of Sinocyclocheilus anophthalmus. NCBI lineage: Eukaryota > Metazoa > Chordata > Actinopteri > Cypriniformes > Cyprinidae > Sinocyclocheilus > Sinocyclocheilus anophthalmus. The sequence continues at coordinate 24,085 of JADLZN010001388.1, read as the reverse complement.
GTTGGGCGAGCTGACTGCAGATTCACACAAATGAGTGTGAAATTGCTCTATTGGTTTAAAAAAAATCAGATTTTATGGAGTGTACACACAGGTAATTGCGTTGTGTTATTTTATTGTAATAATTGCACTAAATTAAAGTTAAATAGACAGCCCTACCATACAGTAATCTCCATCTACCAAGCTACACGAGAAGCTTGTTCAAATAAAAGGGGAATTGTTGTAATTGCACGGCTTTGTAAACAAACCCAATTTTAAAGCACACAAATCTTAAGTCAGCTTTCAAAAAGAAGGATGATCCGAGTCACCCCCCCCCCCCCCCCCCCCCCCCCCCCCCCCCCCCTCATGCTATTCAGATACTAACTTTATTGTACAGATCAAGAGACAGCCTGGTCTCTATAAAATGCACTGAATTAGGGATTAACCTCTATTCCCTGTTGGTCACCAGAGTCTCTTTAGTGGCTGAAAAGCCAGGAAGACACGGTTCTCCTTGTTTCATAGGATTTGAATCCCACTTTGGGGGGGGTTGGAATCAAAGACCACTAAATGCATCACAGACGTCAGCATGAGATCTCTCAGATAAGCTCCTCTGATTGATTTCCTCTTGTGTGGGGAACACAAAGCCAAAACCACCCCCTTATGCTCCCAACTACTGATTGGATATTTAATGACCCCAGTGTGTCGTGGGCGTTTTAAGTCATCTCCAGAGTGTAATATAGCATGGTAAAGGGGTGTGGGGATGGGTTTCAGGGACAGCAGTTTCCAAGCTCTACTTAATCAACTAGGGGTCCTTCTTTAGGGGCCTGAGCAGTAGACTGCCATCCCTTTCTTCCACTCTGAAGCCCATTTCTCTGAGCATTGAGTCGTCTGTCACACCTTGTTCGATACCTTTGTACAGTTTCTGATCACCCCCCCCCCCCCCCCCCCCCCCCCCCCTCTCTAGTTGTGTTCCAGATTTCCGGATGGCAAACACGCCCCTGGCTTATGACTGGAAAGAATATTAAGGACAGTTATTGTTTTCAGTGGTTTTAATGCATTGCTATGTGGTTGTCAGGGTGTTCTTGTTGGTTTCATGCAGGCTTCAGCCAAAAAGCCCACCAAAAAGTCTCCACGATATTCTGGTCTCTAGATATGGCTCAGGAACTACCTTCAACATAACTTCGCCATTTTATCGTCCACCTGAATGCAAATTCGATCACTTCGAAAAAAAGTAATAGCACATCACTTCTGAATTAATGTCTAAGTTTATACCTAGGGCAGGGACACACAATATATCAGTTCATCAGTATATCACATACTATTTTATACAAATTTTGCCCATACCAGAAGTGAAGCTAGCAACACCAGGTCCAGCAACCATGCTAAACAGTAAGCAACAACGACAACTTCCTAAAGTGGTCAGGAAGCAGCGTCCGTGAGGACACAAGCTCAGCTTAGTGGCTCATCCCCTAGTGAAAGAGCAGCTGGCATTGTGCCCTGCTCTCTTTAATACAGACCGGCAGTGATCGCTAGAGAATGAAAGTTTTTTTTTTTTTTAACATATCTCCCCCAAACTGCTCAGTCGCATTATCTGGCAACCCTCGTGTTGTTCCAAACCCGTAAGACCTTCGTTCATCTTCGGAACACAAATTAAGATATTTTTGATGAAATCGAGCGCTTTCTGACGCCTCCAGACACAGGGTAACGAACGTTTCACAGCCCAAAAGATATTACGGACTCAACATTGTGCATGTGACATCAGTGGTTCAACCTTAACTTAATGAAGCAACGAAAATACTTTTTGGTGCAAAGAAAACCAAAATAATGACTTTATTCAACAATTCATCTCCTCCGCATCTGTCAGCAGCACCATACGCATGTGCCATGGTACTCTTGTTTTTAGAAATTGTTGAATTAAGTCGTTATTTTAGTTTTCTTCGCACACAAAAAGTACTCGCGTAGCTTCATAAAATTACGGTTGAACCACTGATGTCACATGGACTATTTTAACGATGTCCTTACTACCGTTTTGAGCCTTGAACATGTCAGTTGCATTGCTATCTATGCAGGGTAAGAAAGCTCTCAGATTTCATAAAAATATCTTAATTTGTGTTCTGAAGATTAACGAAGGTCTTACTGGTTTGGAACAACATGAGGATGAGTGAATTATGACAGAATTTTAATTTTTTGAGTGAACTGTCCCTTTAAGGCATGATTCAGGTCAAATTCTAATTTCCTTCTTTTTTCTTTTGCAGAGTGAAATCTAAACCAATTCATGTAACAAAGTTCAATTAAATCTCATTCATTATATCAACTGTAAGTCATGAGGACACTGTTTCTTGAAGATGATCCTTATATAACACTGGCACACTGGCTTGAAGAAAAAAGAAAGAGCATTTGTCGTATGTTATTCTTCACAATGTCCCAGTTCCAATAATCAGAAGGTTATGAAGAAATACTGTTCACGCCTTTGCACTCTCTGATGTGACATTGTCAGAGTGGATGAGATGGAGCAAAACTCCAGAAGCGAGAGCTGCTCACTGGGTTTGTGGATTCAATTACACTGCATTATTGTAAATGTCTTGAAGGCTGACTGTCAAGCCTAAGCATATTCTGCCTCACATATAAGAAGCAAAAACTGTGCCTCCACAAATATCAGCGTCTATCCACCACTGCTATATAACACCATTTGAGTATTTTTATTTATTTTTATTTATGAGGTTCCTATTTGAAATTTATATGATTCCAAATGTACAATTATGAATAATTCTAAGAATACCAAAGAATAGAAGCCACAGACACTTGTACTATATCTGCCCTAAAAGCTAAATAAAGTGTAAAATTGAGAGACAGTGGGAGAGTGGGAGAGAGACAGAGATAAAAAGGCGCAATAATAATAAAAACAATAAAACCAATACAGACCAGAGATCATTATTTTTAGAAAGTCTGCAATGTGTTGGAAGCAGGGCATTGGAAATTACCATGACAACCATGACAAGCACAGTGAGAGAGTGTGTGGAGTGTTTGTATTTTGAGACTCAGACAATAGAAAAGAGTTGTTGAGGACAGGAGAGTGCTGGACTGTGACTTTGGGATCTTTTTAAGCATTGACTGCATTCAGTTCACATATACAGTACTTGTCACAGTGTTCTGGTTTATTATCAATATAAAAAGATTTGCTTGATCTACAGTATCTTCATGTTATTTGGCTAATTTAAGTGTATATTTATGTTAAAATATTCTTAGAGTAGAGTAATAGATCACCCAAAAATTATAATAAAAATTAGGCGGTAGTGTGAATGATGTATGATATAAGGTGAGTTGGCAGAGGGAAAGAGTTTCAGCAACAACAAAAGGATTGGTCTGTTCCTCACACAAAGATGTCATATGTTGTCAGAAGATTTGGAAATAGCACACGAGTTCTATGAACCAGGAGCTCCAAACGTCTTATGCTAGAACCCACAGAGATAGAATCTCAAGACTCACCAAAAACACTTTTTAGTTCTCTCTCTCTCTCTCTGTGTGTTATTTTGCTTGTCATATTACATTGGGTAAGCCTGCTAATAAATTTGTATTATCAAAAGGATATGTTAAGCTATAAAAATGATGACAACCATAAACAAACACATGAGTGTGCGGTACAGATTAAGATAATAGCATAAAATATATAGCTAAGAAATTAAAATAATTTATAGATAGACAATATATTTTTGCTTTCTTGGTGGCACATTAGCCAGTGTAGGCTAAAGGCTATTTTAAATAAATTATGCATTGGCATAAAACTTACAATTCATGATTGTATCAATTGAGCCCATTTGTTGATCAGTAGATGCTCTGCAGATTCGTGCATTCTACACTGTAAAAAATAAAAAGTTGAGAAAACTTAAAAGTTTAAGGCAACCAGCTTCAGGAGATTTTTGAGTTGTTTTTAGTTTATACAACAAAAAGTTGAGAAACCTCCTACAAAAACAAGTTGAGAAAACTCAAAAATCTCTTGAAGCTGGTTGCCTTAAACTTTTGAGTTTTCTCAACTTTTGATTTTTTACAGTGAACTATGTACTAAAAGTTTTTCCTTTGCGTTTTTGAAAAGTTTAGCGGACAGACAACAATCCTTTCCTATCACACAGATCCACAAAAATGACTAAATTCACTGTATTATGTATGCCAGGCCAGTAGTTGGCGATGTCACTTTGTAAAGAAACACTATGTGCTTGCTCACATACCTATAGACTGAACACGCAATCACATGTGCATGATATCACCGTTTTCACAAATTCACATTTTTGTAGTTTACACTCAGATGATATCATTTTCTAAAATTTGCACTTTGAAAAACACATAAAAAGTTTTCCATTTTTAGTTGAAAACAGTCTCGCGTAGGTACTTCTTTTGAATAATTTCGGCAATTCATACATATTTTACTAGGTGGCTAATTTCTCACAAATCGTACGAATTCGTATGAGTGAGGTTGTGCCAATTTGTATGATTTGTGAGAAATTGTACGCATTTTACGAGGTTGCAAATTCGTAAGAATTCATATGAAGGACCAACCCTAACCCCGCCCCTAAACTTATCCCTCACAGAAATCAAATCACAAAAATCACACAAGTGAGGTTGTACAAATTCGTACGAATTAGCCACCCCGTAAAATACATACGAATTAGTTGTGAGATAATGTTGTAATTTCTTTGCGATCATTAAAAAAGTACATTCTATGTAGTATGAATGTGTGTAGTATGAATGTAATTCGTTATGCTGTCATTGTCATGTGACCTGTGACTTCACTGCCATTCACAAATCATCTCCTGTGAACTAAAAGTAAAGTGTCCACTGGATGTGCACTGTGGAATCTCACCGGAAATCACCACTATCGTCAAAGATGATTGACAAATAGCATACAGTTTGGATTGGCGGTATATGGTTCCGTTCTGGGCAAGAACTCACTGCAGACTAGCATGGATGAGAGCAGGGAGAGCAACAATAACCCCCCAGGGTAAACAGAACAAAACCAACATAAATGAATTGCAGATATCGTTAAAGTGCAATACTGTTATTATGTCACATTTTAGAATTAGTCCTGAGTTCAAAGGAGAATCTAAGGCTGATCCCGACTGACAGAGAAAGGAGTTGGTGGACTGAGGATGGTAATTTAATTAGCTATTGAGCAATGCGAAAAATGCTGATAATACTGAGTGACCTTATATATTAATGCTTAGATAGGTGTCGTATTCCTTTAGGTAGATGGGGATCAGCTGAGAGTCCGCTGATGCGAGCTTGACTAACGCGACCTGCCAGAACTAACGCTACGCTTGATTTCTTCAAACTTTGTTGCCTACGTATTATTAATCCTTTAAATTTAGATATATTTATTTTCACATACTGTTTTTCATCTACTATATATGCAATTTATTATACTATATGCAATTTTGGATGCACCGGATAAATATGTAATATCCACTATGTGTAAATACCCAAATATGTAAATGCCCTCTAGCAAAACTGAATTTTTACGCATTCACTTATTCCCACTCTGCGAATCACTAGTTGGTCATAAAAACCACTGGTATGATCTACTTGATTAGACTTTTTCATCTTTGAGTGAATTGGCCATTCATCACTGTGTGGTAACCAAGATCAAAGTTTGAACTGAACATTCCAACTTTCAAAAGTTAACTGTAACAGTTGTGGATTACTGTAGGATCAGTAGCTGTGCCGTTCGTTCGACACCTTCCACGAGGAGTTTGTGGCACCTTACTGTACATGTCAGTCTCTGGTGTTGATGTTCCCTCTTCTAACGAGAGTCCTTCTGTGATACAGCCCCTGCCAAAGTCTTCACACCTCTCCTCGACATCTCCACTAGTTTCCCTCAGGATCCCACTAATGACAGGAAATACAAGACTGCACACAGTAAGCGGTCACATGGTTATCAAATACTCTCTGCACATTTAAAGTTGTCGTAGTGTGTTTGCCAAGAAAATTGCAGCAGACTGTGACAGTAATTCCCAGAAGAGTTCACACCACACATTTATGCCAAAATTTAAAAGCAGTGCGGCTCGACATATCTGGGACAAAATGAAAATTACATTACTTTTAAAGTTATTAAGGGGGACAAATCATGGGTTTTTCTTGCTCTTTTTTAATAAAATAGCTTGATGTACTATGAAGAAATTCTTTGTGAAGATATAATCACAAAGCACGGCTTTCCTCCTAGTCCATTTGAACAATTTATGGAAATTAAGCTGCTAAAATTAGGCATTCATAATAAATCATAATCGTCACAACCATGACCATGTTAACATATGACCACCCATATTTACATATCAACACATTTCGTACTCTGCAACTTATTATGAGAAAATCATCATTTTTGGGTGAACTACCCCTTTAAAAGATTACAGTTAGCCAATTTACATACAGAAGTCTTAAAGGTACAGCAGCAAAAACCGTTTGCTTAAAAGAATAGTTAATCTAAAAATCAAAGTCAAATCATGTCATTTTAAACCTGTATGACTTTTTCTTTTGTGGTACATAAAATAAAATACTTCCGAGAAATGTCTCAGAACTGTTTTCTTTCAAATTATTTCTTCAAAATATAGATGAAATAATAACGTACTGTAAAACTGGTAGCGAATGTTGACTACAGTACAGATAATCAAGCATAATAGTGCAAAAAGAAAGACTAACTTGATCAAGATTCCTGTGCTAATAAAATGCAAACATTCTAACATGACAACTTGGTTTATAACAAATCAAGCTGTTCAGATGCACATGCACAGCAGGGGAGACAAACACAGGTAGCAGTCAAATAGGGAAAACAGCAGCAGTTCTATTCCAAGCATATGGCACAGAGGAGGAGAAAGCAGCGTGTTCTGTTCCCAGGGGTATTCACCTCCTGAAGACTGCCTGCACAGGAAGGTTGCTTAGGAGACGGAAGGAAAATGTCAAGCAGATTTTTTCCTCCTGTGTTGACACTTGCAACTGTGGCAAGTGTATTTCTTCACTGCTCCCATGCACGAGTGGAGCACATCACTGATGAAACATACCTGCGCTTGGCCTTATTTTGCTCTCATTTATACAACATGGATTATTTTTATATTGAGAAAGAAGTCATTTAGTTATTTGACATTTCAGCACTGTCTATAAATTTATTTGTTTAGGCTCTATGTCACCTGAGCTTTGTGTCGTTCCAACTTGGGGCATTTGTGTCATTCCAAAATTAAGGGCTGTTCACACTGGCAAGGATTTGCAGAGACCAAAAACGGAAGACTTTCATTTCAATGGGAGTTGAATGACTACAGCTGATAATGAAACTAAGTTGAGCAGAGATTAACAACGAAAATGAGAAGTAATGCTATGTGGCAACAATTAGCTTTGGTGCATAAGAATCGACGAGAAACGTTCAAGCATGTGAAACATTATTGCAATAGCAAATAGTCTATGTAAATGGCACATTTTGTATTCTTTTTGCTAATTCAGGTGCTGTTTATGTGTCATATTTGCAGCATAAAATATAGTATTTAGTATTCATATGTGACATCTGAACAATAGTGCAAAACCATGACTCTTACTATCAGTTAAACTGGTAATTTTCCATCTCTCTATAGCAATACAAACTCACACACATAAATAACTGGTTGCTGTGTAGAGCCAGTCAAACGTGGTCCTAGGTCGCAGACTCACGTCTCTTCAAGCCTGCATTCGAGAGGTGAGCTTCGGCATTACTCAGCCACATGTGAGCCTCCAAACATCTTAACACCGCACATCAGGTAATTCTCACCCGATGAAAGGTAAAATATCAGAGAAATAACTCCCAAAAAAGTCATGGCAAAGGAGTGTGATCAGTCCACATGGGGATCATTTTAATCTGACATTTGAACTTTTCCAACATGCGTACGTATAATTTAGTGAAATCATTATGTCTTCTATCTATCTAATCTTCGTCTACTGTCTTCAATCTATCATCTTATCAATCGTCCGTCGCGGACGTCTTTATCTTCTATTCTATCTCCTACCTGTTCCGTCGTCGGCCGTCGTCCGTCGCCGTCCATCCATCATCCATCCATCCGCTGTCTGTCTGCCTTATATCTATCTATCTATCTATCTATCTATCTGGTCTGTCTGTCTATCTATCTATCGTGGTCGTACGTTGGCCTCTATATATCTATTATCATCATCTATCTATCTATCGGTTGTACGTCTGTCTTCTATGTTATCTATCGTCTGTACGTCTGTCTTCTATCATGATCTAGTCACTACCTACCTGTCACGTCAGTCCGTCCGCCGTCCATCATCCATCCATCCGTCAGTCTGTCGATTCATCTATCTCTTCTACTCGCGCCGTCCGTCCGTACTTCTATCTCGCATCGGTCTGTACGTCGGCCTCAATCTATCCCTATCTCTCGTCTGATAAGTCTGTCTTCATATCTATCCCCGGTCTGTACCTCTGTCTTCTATCTATCTATCTCATCTATTTATCTCTCTACCTTACAAACTACCATACTACCTACTAACATGTCCCGTCCGTACGTCCGTACAGCGCATCCATCCATCCACATCTATCTGTCGCATGATCTAGTCTGTCTTCTATCTATCTTATCCAATCTGATCATCTATCTGTCTTCTATTTCATCTATCTGCCCGTCTTTCTATCTGTATCTATCTATCTATCTGTTCTGTCTGCTTTCATCTATCTATCTATCTATCCATGTAAGGTCCAACACTGGCCCAAGAAGGATCAGTGGTGTATGAAGGTTTCTGCGTGTATCGTCATTATCAGTGCACCGAGTTATTCAATTTAGGTTTAACTCAAATCTGACTCCATTTTAGTATCTAATCTAACTCCATTTTAGTATGACCTCGAATTTTGGTTGAAAGGTAAATTGGTTGTTTGTCTGTCTTTAATTATTACTATTATTCTGACGTTTGGTTATTCTAGTTAACTCTTTACTTTATTTTTACTCGTTCATTAGGAATCTATGTCGCTCAGAGTCTCACGTCGGCCGCAGATGTGTGGGCCCCACGATCACAAATATCGCCAGTTGATCCTTAGCCAGCGGGTTGTGGTAATTACTATTTAATATGCTTTACTTAGTAGGCTGTTTCAGCCCCCTCCGTTACCCTGTAATGCCAAAAATTAATCAGCAGTCGGGTAGCCCCTCGGTCTAGCCCCCAATAGTTCATCATACTTACGTACAATCATACACCCTCAACATTACTCAGTGTTCGTAGACAGTGGTTCTCCACGCGCGGCCCGTCACAAATGTCAACTGCGGCCACACCCGTGCTGCACACACAATTAACACAAAAATACATTCAGTTTTACACTTCATTGAGTGTTACATTAAATTAAATAATGTACTAGGCGCGGACCCCGTCCGAATGATGGCCGAAACTTTACTGATGATTTGAATTTTTATTACTTGTCCGTTTAGTCAAGAAATCACCGTAAGAGCTGAATGAAGCGATACAAAAATGTGCATCAACATTAGACATATTCAGAGATTTTCACAAATACTTGTTTTAACTAACAGTATACAAATACACAAACCTTATGCCTTTTCGGGGGGTGCCGAATAAACTTATAAACCGTCCTTTCATGCACGAGTTCTGTTAAGCCGTCATGAAGAGCTCGCTCTCCAAACCATTTCTCATTACGCTCTCTGAGCAGTGAAAGCAGATTCCGTTTCAAAATAAAAGTCCCACATAAACAACAGAAATAATGCAATCCTTAGACAATTTTTAACATACAAAATACATCAAAGGCAACACAAAACAAATAGATAAAAATTAAGGATAACGCTTATTAAAGTCTGTTACACTCCCACCAAATTATCAATGTTTCTGAAACATGACTAATTTTCACTTATAACATTTGTGTGTATGTAAAGTGCAATAAAGTCCTTTTGAAGATGTATTTACTCCGCTTCCAACAACAAGACCAACTTCTGAGCTGGCCTTTCTACTATTGAGATTTTATGAATCCGTTCTCCTTTCTTGTTTAGTCTTTTGTCACCAAGTGCTACTTTGGCCTTTCTTACCAGTCCATCTGGGCTCAGAATAGTCTCTATAATCCTTCCTAATCTCCATTCACTCCTTGGTAATGTTTCATCGATGTCCATGACCATGTCCCCAATTTGAAAGTTCCTTTTTGGAGCATGCCAGCATTGTCGAGCAGCAATGTTGCTAAGATACTCTTTTTTCCATCTGCTCCAGAAAAACGTTCAGTAAGAGTGCTTGCACAGTCGACCATCCTCGTAGTCATATACATTCATCCTCTCTTAGTGAACTTCCGAGTGGAGGTAGGGGTGGTGGGATTTCATGGTAAATCCGATTGATTAGAGTGGGAGCGGTCTAAACGCATGGGGTCATTCCGGTTGTCAACTGTAAGGGGGCGACTAGTGACTATTGACCCCATGGCTTCGTAAAAACCACCAGCCGTGCCGCAACGAGGCACATTAAGACTATGTGAAAGGGTGACGGTAGCACTAAGAATGCTCCGTACAGTTTTGATTTGCCGCTCCCATACACCCCCTGCATGGCTGGAATGTGGTGCATTCAGAACAAAGTCACACTGTTTATCTGCCAGAAAAGTAGTGAGCCTTTCTGGATAAAGTTCCTGCAGTCCTGAGTTCAGTTCGTTCTTCGTGCCTATAAAATTGGTACCTTGGTCACATCTTATTTGTCGTAATGTACCTCGAATTGCAATAAAGCACCTTAGACTGTTAATAAACGCATCTGTGGACATATCTTCTAACATTTCTATATGAATAGCTCTTGAACACAGGCATGTTAGAAGCAGAAGGTATCTTTTGTGATGTTTTCTTCCTTCTTTAGTTATGAAAGGACCAAAGCAGTCCATACATAAAAGGCGGAGAAGGCTCTACACATTCTGAGGGAAGATCACTCATTCTCTGTCCTTCAGCAGATCTTCTCAGCCTTCTGCAAGTTACACAGTTGCAAATGTAAGATGTGACAGCTCTATTTATTCCAGGTATCCAATAGCCACACGATCTGATTTCATTAACTGTGAAACCTTTACCTTGATGCTTTACACTTTCATGACAGTGTGCAATTATCAGCTTTGTTACATGATGCTCTTTGGGAAGGATCAGTGGATGCTTAAATGAATGAGTGTATGATGAGTGACTTAGTCTACCTCCCACCTTGATCATACCATCCTTGTCTATGAAGGCATCCAATTGATGAAGTTTACTATGACTTGGAAGTTGTTTTCCTCGACTTAACACATCGATCTCTTTCTGATACATTTGCTTTTGTACTCCTTTTAGAATCAAACATTTAGCATCCTCTTGTTCACTTACAGAAGCCGGTAAATTTGTTTTATCCTTCTTAATCCATCTCAGAAGGCGCGCGATGGCTTTGATAGTTTTAGACCAAGACGAGAACTTGGACAAATGGTCTACAAGATCTTTACTTTCCGTGGTCTTTGTTTGCAATGTCTGAATTTTCTTTACTTCTGGGTCTCCTACGGGGAGATCCGGCACGACATTTGAGGTCGTTATTTCCCTTTCCCACAAGAATGAGGGACCAGAGAACCAGTTAGATGAGAGCAGTTCCCTTATTGTTCTCCCTCTAGAAGCATTGTCTGCTGGATTCTCATCCGTTGGGACATACAGCCATTGTTTAGGTTCTGTGCTTTGACGTATTTTTTGCACTCTATTGGCTACAAATGTGTGAAAACGACGGGCATCATTATTTATGTAACCCAGAACCACCTTTGAGTCGGTCCAAAAGAATTCGTCGACATTGGTGAGGTTAAGCTCTTCTCTGAGCATATTGCTCATTCTGACTGATACCACAGCTGCCGTCAACTCTAATCTAGGGATTGTAATAATCTTTGAAGGAGAAACCCGGGCTTTGCCAATGAGAAAAGTGCAATGAATTTCATCGTTCTCATTTATCATTCTCATATAAAAACACTGACCATAACCACAGGTACTCGCATCAGAGAAATGATGTATTTCTGTCTTCACAACCTTGCCAAATTCAGCAGGTACATAACATCGTGGTATGTTCACTTTTTCCAAACTGATGAAGTCATTCTGCCATCTCTCCCACCGTGGGCTCAGTGTAGGGGAGAGCGGATCATCCCAGCCTGTACCTTGGCGACACATTTCTTGCAGGATCCTCTTGCCGTTGAGAACATATGGTGCTACAAAGCCTAAAGGATCATATATGGAGGCAACAGTTGACAGTATGCCACGGCGAGTTGTAGGTTGACCTTTTAGTGGGATATGAAATTTAAAGCTATCACTCTGTATGTTCCAATGAATACCCAAAGCTCTCTCAAGCGGCATGTCAATGTAGGTGAGATCTTTTGTTTCAAAGTTTACAGCACATTCTGATGCTGGTATACTCTGCAAAACAGTGCTGTCATTTGATACGAACTTATGAAGTCGAAGACCACCCTTTGCACACAGCTCCCGTGCTTCTTTTGTCAACTGAATGGCCTTTTCTACTGTCTCTGCACTTGTAACTCCATCATCGACATAAAAATCTCTCATGATGAACTGAGCTCCTAATGCGTGTGATTGACTGTACTCATTGACTAGATATCTTAATCCATAGTTTGCGCAACTGGGCGAAGACACTGCACCGAATAGATGCACTTTCATTCGGTAAGCTTGAAGCACTGAATTTGTGTCTCCATCTTTCCACCATAAAAAGCGCAGATAATCACGATCCTTTTCTTGGACGTGGAACTGGTGGAACATTTTCTCAATGTCACAAGTTACTGCTATAGGATGCCTTCTGAACCTTACAAGTACTTCTGTTAGATTGTTTATCATGTCTGGTCCGGTTAACAAATGTTCATTGAGACGTGTACCTTTAAATTTTGCGGAGCAGTCAAAAACGATCATGGCTTATCTGGCTTCTTTGGATGGTAGATGCCATGATGTGGTATGTACCACTTTTCACCATTGGTTGCATCATCATTCACTGCTTCTACGTCACCTCTGTCAATGATGTCATTCATGTAAGTAACATAGTCTGTCTTGTATTTCTCATTTTTACAGAATTTCTTGTTCAAATGATTGAGTCTGACTACCGCAAGTTCTCTGTTGTCCGGCAAGTATGGTCGCTGCTTAAATGGAAGAGGCATTTCATAATGTCCTTGAGCATTTTTCTTTTTTCATTCTTTGAGTTTGTCTAGGAACATGATATCCTCTTGAGAGACTGTCTTGTCATCTGCTGTGACATCCTTAAAGTCTGACTCGAGTATACGAACTGCATCCAAAGGTGTCAAAGCTGGTATCTCTTTTGTGGCTATTCTGTGACAAAGACTGAAACCTATTGATTCATTGATATTTGGTGTGGAGCAGCCCACAATACTCCATCCTAAGTCTGTTAGAATAGCATATGGTTCCTCATCCTTACCTAGTATGACTTGCCTCGGAGCTAGCACTCTGGGGCAGTTATAGCCGATCAGTAAACCTACTTCACAACTGAGAAGCGGTGGCATTTTGTCTGTAATTACCTTCAGATGACTCCAGGTGTCTGCTGTATCCTGCGTTGGTATGTGATCACGATTAACAGGAATACACTCCTTTGTGTAAACTGGAGGAAGTATATGTATTGATGAATTGTAACCTCTTACACGAAGATCAGATACTCTTTTACTCTTAATGATCACATTGTCTCCTATCATGGTGGTTAGTTTGAGTTTCACTGGATGACTGGCCACTTGCAGTGCATTACTAATTTCTTCGTCAATGAAAGTAGTGTCACTCTGTGTGTCTAGCAAAGCATACACAAGCTGTTCATTGGAAGGATTTTTAACTGACGACACCCATAAAGGTACCATCATAGATGTAATGACTGACTGACCTTCGCTTGTGATATTAAGTGACATGGCATTAGTAGTTTCACTGTCAAGTGCATGCACATTGCTTACCATGGGCAATGGTCGTTCTCCATTTCTGTCCTTGTCATAACTGTAATCATGAAGACATGTGGGATGCTGAAATTTGCATACATCACATGTGTGTCGACGACGACACTCCTTAGTACAGTGACCTGGTTTTAGACACCCGTAACAGAGTTTATCTTTGACATAGGCCCGTCTGTCTTTCATTTTCCATGAATTTTGGGCACTTATGAAGCTGATGATTGTCATCTTGACACAACATGCACTGTGCTTTTAACTGTTCTTTAACTGTTGTTTGTCTGTCATTGTTTACACTTCTTTGAGTCTTAAAGACAATTGCTCTGTTTCTTTTGGTTTCCTTTGAGACTCTTCTTTCTTGAGGTGACTCGTAAGAATGAAGAGCATGTAAAGACCTGATGGGATTGCACATGATTTCTGCCTCTGTTGACATGAAATTGACAAAGTCATGAAAATTTGGAAACTCTTTGCCATCCATGAGGGCTGTTGTGACCTGGCGGTTCCATCTGGAAGCTGCCCAGTCAGGAAGTTTCTGTACCAGCTTCAGGTTCTCTTCACAGCCGTTTAATATTTCCAGACCTTTAACATGAGGTACGGCTTGCAAGCAGGCATTTAAGAAGTCTGAAAATGTTATCAGACCTTCTGCATCTTTGGACTGTATTCTAGGCCACTTAGACAGCTTTTCCCGAAATGCTCTTTGAATAACAAAGGGCTGGCCGTATCTTTGGTTAAGCTTGTCCCAAGCGTCTTTGTAGGCTTCTTCATCATTTCGATAAAAAGTGCCCTCAAAATATTTGTGTGCTGAGCCACTCACATATTTTTTTAAATAATAGAGTTTATCAGCTACTGAGATGCCCTTTCTATCTATTAATGACATATATAATGCTTTCCAGTCTACAAACTGAATAGGGTCTCCGTTGAACACTGTAGGCTCAGGTACGGATAACCTGTTTATGGCTATGCTGTCCAGAACTGCTTGAGCAAGATGGGACACTTCACTGAGAGATGTTGACTGGACAACATTGCAATGCTGATGTATCATTTCGTTTCTCCATCCTTGATGATCATTCTGTATTGACAGACTTATTGTCTCTTGTTTTATTTCTTCATCATAGGATTTTATTCTGGCTCGAGCAACCTCTATATCCTTTTCTACCTGCAGCCGTTCTAATTCAAACTTTTGAGTTTCTAGCTCTCTTCTGAGTTGCTCTTCTAAGGTTCTTATTTTTTCCTTTTGTTGCCTTTCTGTTTGCATCATCTTGTATTCAGCCTCTTTTGCAGCCAGCTCTGCCGCAGCATGTGCACGTTTGCTTGCAGTACAAGAGGATCCAGAATGGCTGCTGACACTCATTTTTGAAGCACTGGAACCATATATAGAGCGAGCATAACTATGTGCTAAAAGTTCACGCAGCCGGCCCCTTTCTCTTTCTGCATCAAACTCTCCATCTACAGTTGCCATTCTTTCAAACACTATTTTGACAATATCATTGGTCACAGCTTCACATGCATCAATTTTACGTCTTAAATCCGCAGCAGGTGTAACATATTCCTTTATGTCACTGAAGAGTTTCAGAATACAATTCTTTTTGTCATCAAGAGAGTCAGCTATTTCAGCCAGCTCTTTATCCGTTATGTCTGTTTTTAAGTTCTGTCTTGCTTTACGAGCTTCTAACTTCCATTGCTCATACAAAGTGGTTAACCTTTTTTCTTTCTTACAACATTCATCTTTCTGATAAGCAAGCATTCTCTCCGTGGGCATATGTGGACGTTCTGAGCGTCGAGGGAGTTCTGCTCTATCTTGCACATGACTCTGTAGTTCTGAAGTATTTTTATCTTTAAATTTAACGGCTCCTTCTATATCCTTTTCACCTTCTGTTTCCGTCTGGAGCAGGCTTTCAGATTCTTGTTCGTCCGTATCCATTTCCATAGTGAACTCGTTGACTACAGCGTCTCAGCTCCGTAGACCATCACGCTGATTCGGACGTGCAGCAATCTGTTAATGACCGTCACGTTGCCATCTTGAGCTTGCACGTGCATCGGGGATCTGAACCAGCGAAGGTGAAGCTCTTACTGTAGCGGACCCCGTCCGAATGATGGCCGAAACTTTAATGATGATTTTAAGTTTTATTACTTGTCCATTTAGTTTAGAAATCACAGAAAGAGCTGAATGAAGCGATACAAAAATGTGAATTAATATTATTAGACATATTCAGCGATTTTCACAAATACTTGTTTTAACTAACAGTATACAAATACACAAACCTTATGCCTTTTCGGGGGGTGCCGAATAAACTTATAAACCGTCCTTTCATGCACGAGTTCTGTTAAGCCGTCATGAAGCGTTCGCTCTCCATACCATTTCTCATTACTCTCCGAGCAGTGAAAAGCAGATTCCGTTTCAAAATAAAAGTCCCCATGAACAACGGAAATAATGCGATCCTTAGACAATTTTTAACATACAAAGTATATCAAAGGCAACGCAAAACAAATAGAGAAATTAAGGATAACTCTTATTAAAGTCTGTTACATACTAAATAAATATATGCTATAGCCTAATGTTTTTATGTAAAATAATTTTGTTTTTCATATATTATTTTCAGACATGAGCAGTACTCACATAGCCCAATTAACGTTACGCATTTAAAGTAACAACCAAGTGGCAGCGGCAGACAGTGAGTTGAGCATTAGGTTTGATCAATTTAGCCTTCTCAAATCCTCACGACTTGACTAAAATAAAATCTATAGATATAAAAAAGTTCAAGCATACTGTATAACAATGTTTAAACGTTAAACCTAGATAAATGTGCGCCGTATCCAATAGTTTGTGCGGAGAGTGGAAGCTGAAGCGCGCTTTGCAGAACATAGAGACGCCAGCGCGATCACTTTGTTTTATTTCAGTGGATACACCGTAATTTTTGCTCATAAAGGTAAGAGTAATACATCATTCGTAACTGTAAAGGGTCTACTTTTATTTGTGTGCACTCACAATATCAACAAAACGTTGTGCTTTTATAAAATAAAGAAAACACACATGATGCGCTTTCTGCTGTCTCGTCTTGAACAGGCACGCTTCACAAAAATGAACCGAAACTCAACGAATACATGCCTCACAGACATGATAAACATATCTATAGAAAGCTTTAAATTACTTTAATTGTATTAATAATACTTAATAACCGAAAACATAGTTATTAGTAAATACTAAAAATCTCTATTCTATGTTTCCCCCGCCGCATTATGGCAAACTAGCCTATTGCGTGCATTTGACTGCAAGAAAGTCTTCAGCGTGCGACGGCAGCATGTGCTACTGCGGTACACTAAACACTGTTGAGCCGCTCTTGACAGTCTCGGTAGCACGGTCTCGTGTTGTTTCCACCAGCGCTGCAATTTTTTCATCACTAATTGATGGATATCTAAAATACAAAAATAAGGAGAAGCCTAAAACAGACCCGAGGCCCGGCCCGCGTGGAAAAAAAAGGTTGAGAACCACTGTGCTAGACCCTTAGTCTAGCCCCCGATAGTTAGTATAACCACGTACAACTTAATTAATTCTGAAATCATATACATGGTTACCGTGACTGAGTACAACTTAAACTAAGGTCAAGCGGTTAGTCAGAAACCCATAATCTCACCTGATGCGCCCCATGCTGAGATCTAGTATGCACGTAACCCTGGTCGCAGATTTGCGGAAACATAAGCCTTCACTTAATCTACTTGAGGAAATAATTTCAGAGTACGTCAGAATAAATCAAATGTAACAATTTACTATCAGTCAGGTAAATATGTATTATGACAATTACATAGCCAATTCAAAGATATCAAAACAAAACATCACTTTCTAGACCCTCTAGAGTAAAGAAAGTCAACCTGACTTTAGGACAAATACATAGTGTTGGTGTGTGGACACATCCATATAGGGTGTTCTGGCTACAGAACGCCCGACCCTTTGCTGCAATTCTTAAATACAAAACCAAGATAAAACATCCCCCCAGTGGAGGCATGTACAGACTATTGGAATTTACATTAACCCAGGTCCCAGACCTCAATGGGAACAGAAGGTAATTTTCATGGAATGACCCTCTACAGTAATCAAAATATCTCTTAATTCTTAGGATTTTTATTATCTTTTAGTCTACTTTTGTAATATTAAGACCATTGTACCACTCACCCTAACACTATTCAAGTGAAACCAAACATGACTGTAAATCTTTTTTGCATTCATATAGAACATTATATTCTACCATTGACCATTCTAAGTAAGCTGGGTGAAGAGAAGGATGGGTGCGGGGAAGGAAGGGGATGAGGAGGAACCAATGCATATGTGAGAGACGTTTTCCCGCATTTTCTCTCAGTGAGATGCGGAAACAGATGTCTGTATGTTAATGCACTGTGTGTGTATTGTCTGCCTCAGAAGATCAAAGTATCTGAGTTTATTTTATCCTTACACTATCTATCCATCCATCCATCTATCTATCGCTAACCATTTGGTAAGCCAATTTTATCTGAATGTGTGCATGGACACATGGTTGGGTCAGTGTCCTTGCATAAGCACATCTCAGCACATGCATACAGACCAGCAGTGGCACAAACAAACAGCCCAGTATAGAATCATAGAATGTTTCTGTCTCCCGGTTGTTACTTCTGGAAAAATGTTTAGAGATTTAGATGTATCCACATTTTGGCCTTCTGTCAGATATTCCTGCCAGTTCTGCAAAAGAAAGGAAAATAATAGCTGCGACAAAAACTGCTGAATACCCTAAATAAACCAAAGACTGCTTGTGGATGGACATTCACAGCGATTCAAAGGGCAAATCGATTAAATATCAAAATATCTTTCATTTTTATGGGTTTATTTCATATTTCCAAAAGCATCTGATGGTGGGACACATGTAATTCCATTTATTAGCACTACTCAACCTATGGAACTTTCCATATAGAAATGGAAACTTTCATAACCGAGATCCTGGAATATACTGCAACTTAATTCCTTTCTAGTAACCTACTGTTGTGGTCTTTATAACAAGTCTAAGGAACAGATATTTACAGGGGAAGAAATCATGAATTTTAAGAGGCTGCGTAGAAGCTCAGTGAAGCAGAACATCAGTCCACATTTTATTCGGCTCCATTATGATTGAGTGTGCATGTCCTACTTTGTGGAAGCATTTTTCTCTCTTTTTTTCTTTCTTACCCCTTTTCTCATGTGCGGCTTCAGTTGTTGTGCTGCAGTGGTGTCTCATAACACACACACATATACACGCATAACACATGGTAATGACATCTAGTGTGCGGGAAAAACATAATTGGCAGTTTTCAAGCGTTGACCAGTCAAGTGACCACTGGGTGTCTTCTTGTAAGGCAGGAGATTTAATTAAGGGGCAACGTTTCATTTTCTGAGTCTGAAGAACACTTATAGAAAAATGTTTTTGAGACTGCTGCACAAAACTAAATGTTTTTTTTTTCAGAATAAAATTTTCTGTGCTTGCCCATGATAATGTTGCTATAAAGATCACCAGGGGTACCTTTAGTGGATCTTGAGGTCTTCTGAATGCCCAGTCCCCATGTTTCTATATCAGGATGGGTCCCTCCTTTAATGTAGGTTTTATCACTATTTCAATCTTTCTACTTGAAAATTTCAATTTTAATTCAGTGTGTTACTTGTAAGTAACTTAAAGTTCACCAAAAATTTAAATTCTTGTTGTTCCAAACCCGTAAGAACTTCATTCATCTTCAGAACACAAATTACGCGATTTCGAGAAATCGAGAGCTTGAACGGCAGAGAATGCACACACAATGCCCGTAGTACTCTCGCGAACACGTGTAAAAGACTGACATGGAAGAGAAGAAATTTTTGAATAAAGTCAGACTATTTTATTACTTTTTACTACTTTTCTGGGCCTTGAACTTTTTAGTTGCATTGCTGTCTATGGAGGGTCGAAATACTCTCGGATTTCATAAAAAAATATCTTAATTTGTGATCCGAAGATGAAAAATGGTCTTACGGGTTTGGAACAACACAAGGGTGAGTAATCAAAGACATAATTTTCATTTTTAGGTGAACCATTCCTTTGCTTGGACAGTACTAGTAAAGAAATAGTTACAACACAAAGTTCCTTGTAGCTACAACACTGCAGGCACTAGTTAGGCTAGGAATTTGTTAAACTACATATAGAATGATGAAATAAAGACACTACTTGACAGCATAAAGTTTTTGTAAATTTAGTTTTATATCCTTACGAGCGGTGCTGCTGCAATGTAACAATGTGCAGCAATGTACTGTCATAAGCGCCCCGTCACAAGACATGGCACCTCAAGCCGCATTCCGTAAACCAACACTGAATAACGCAAACACATTTGTATACACCAACAGCTTGCGAATGCAAACAGAACAAAAGTAAATATCAAAAAGTATCTCACAAGAGCAGTTTATCAGGTAGGTATTGAAGACATTGACGTAAGAGTGTTTGCATATGTTTGTGTATCTCATAGATACTGTGAAACCAATGATAATTACAGGTGCATCTCAATAAATTAGAATGTCGTGGAAAAGTTCATTTATTTCAGTAATTCAAATCAAATTGTGAAACTCGGTTATTAAATAAATTCAATGCACACAGACTGAGTAGTTTAAGTCTTTGGTTCTTTTAATTATGATGTTGGCTCACATTTAACAAAACCCACCAATTCACTATCAACAAATTAGAATATGGTGACATGCCAATCAAGCTAATCAACTCAAAACACCTGCAAAAGGTTTCCTGAGCCTTCAAAATGGTCTCTCGGTTTGGTTCACTAGGCTACACAATCATGGGGAAGACTGCTGCTCTGACAGTTGTCCAGAAGACAATCATTGACACCCTTCACAAGGAGGGTAAGCCACAAACATTCATTGCCAAAGAAGCTGGCTATAGCACAGAGTGCTATATCCAAGCATGTTAACAGAAAGTTGAGTGGAAGGAAAAAGTGTGGAAGAAAAAGATGCACAACCAACCGAGAGAACCGCAGTTTTATGAGGATTGTCAAGCAAAATCGAAATCGAAGAATTTGAGTGAACTTCACAAGGAAAATGGACTGAGGCTGGGGTCAAGGCATCAAAAGCCACCACAACACAGACGTGTCAAGGAATTTGGCTACAGTTATTTTTTCTCGATTATTCTTGTTAAGCCACTCCTGAAACACAGACAATGTCAGATGCGTCTTACCTGGGCTAAGGATAAGAAGAACTGGACTGTTGCCCAGTGTCCAAAGTCCTCTTTTCAGATGAGAGCAAGTTTTGTATTTCATTTGGAAACCAAGGTCCTAGAGTCTGGAGGAAAGGTGGAGAAGCCCATAGCCCAAGTTGCTTGAAGTCCAAAGTTAAGTTTCCACAGTCTGTGATGCTTTGGGGGGCCCTGTCATTGCTGTGTGGTGCAGTGGGTTTTTTGAAAACCAAACGTCCTGCACTCGTTTACCAAGAAGATTTGGGCGACTAGCAATGCTTCCTGTCTGCTGACCACTTTGGCAGATGGATTTCAGTTTCCAGCAAGGGGGATTTGGCAACACGCACCCCACTACAAAAGCACCAAAAGTTGGTTCAATGACCATGGTGTTACTGTGGTTGATTGGCCAGCAAACTTGCCTGACCTTGAACCCCATAGAGAATATATGGGGTATTGTCAAGAAGAAAATGAGCACAACAAGAGACCCAAAAAAGGCAGATGAGCTGAAGGCCACTGCCAAAGAAACATGGGCCTCTACCCTCCGCACAAGGCCACAACCGAATCACCGCAATGCCCTGCCGAATTGAGCAGTAATAACGGCCAAAAAAGGATGCCCCTACCAAAGTATTGAGTCCTGTCACAGTAAATGAACCTACTTTCCGCAGGCCAACCACCTCATAAACATGTTTGTTCTTGGTCTTATGACGTATTTAATTTGTGAGCTTGATTGTTACATGTGAGCCCCCATCCTCCACAGTTCCCAGGAACCCAAGACTTAAAACTACTTCCGGTCGTGTGTAGCCTTGACATTTCTTAATACACGAGTTTCACAATTTGCGATGCATTAATGCATCAAATTGACCCTTTTCCACGACATTCTAATTTATTGAGATGCACCTGTAGTGTGAATTCGATGCGATTGGAATGCAACTGTTTACTGTTGAACAGTATGGCCAGAAACATACTTTTCCACAAGAACGCAGACGCAAATATTTGGTCAATGCATTTGCCTTGTTGAATATGTTTAGCGTGCTAGCAATTAACTTGCTCAAACTGCTGCTTCGCCATGACAGTAGTTGACCTGAAAGAGTAAAAATGACTGTAGAAGACAACATGCAATGCAACAGTCTGACACATTTCAGAAATCAAAATCAACAACTTAGCTCGAATCATTTATGTACTTGCACAGAATATGTTTCGAGGCGAAGTCAGTTTACAACTTGTTAGGAATCTCTCACCTGATTGATTCATTGGTGGAATGCGCTTTAGAATTTAGCTTCTTTGTCTTATCTTGCTCTGTAGTCCATGCAGCATATTGCAGGTCATGCTGGATTGTCAGACATAGCATTTTTTTCTGTTTACTTCTTAAGATCTGTTTCTTCAAGGCACAGCAAGAGAGCACGGTACAAATCACAACTCATTTACATTCAGTTTGGCAAGAAAACCCGAGTCCACCCACCCCTTCCCTTCCAGTCCTAGAACCACTAGCAGCAAAGACGAAGATTTACTAAGAAAATTAAAGTGTTACAGAAGCCAGAGCAACACTTGACGGATCTAAACACAGCTGCAGGCTGGTTTGAGCATGTGACAGAGTTAAACAACATGCAGTTGGAGACTCTGGAATTGAAGACTTGTGTGTAGGATCAGCCAATGTGCCATTTTCAGTTTGTGTCGTAACACTTCCTGTAAATCATTTTACGAACATATTTCATGGATTTCATGATTCCTAAAGGAATGTTCTGATTTGAATACAAGTTCCATCAGCAACTTCAACTCATCCCTTAATTTGTAAAAACAAACAAAAATTGTATTTATAGTAATAAACATACAATAAAAGTCTATGGGCTTGGTCAATTGGACCAGAATAGATGCTAAAATACATGTTTCAATTCTAGAACCACGAAACGTAAATATATCATGAAAAACCGCTTACCTTGTCTGATCAAATTTAGATCTGAATTTTTCGTCTTTTGGATGATGTAAACCTAAAATGACTTACAGTTCAAATAAAACACTTTTATATTAATACACAGGGCTCTAGGCGGTGACTAAAATGCGCAACAACAATGTAAAAACAAGCTGTGAAAGACTTCACGCTCAAATGTGGTTTTGTCAGACAATCCTTAGAACGCGCGCTCTAAGGAACAAAGAGCGGGATGACCGATTCGTAACAAAATGACTCTTGCGAATCGGTTCTTTAAGTCAAAAAGATTCACGTAACAGCCTCGAGTTCGCTCATGAATTACTATTTGAATCAGTCAGGAAATTGTTCTGAGCCGCTACCAAGTTGACTCCCTCTACCAACTGACTCCCTCACTGAACCGCGAGTCATTTTTACAAAGCGTAATGTTTATGGCACAAATAACATACAACTGAAACAAATTTGACTAAATACAACTATTAAAACAGATCATAGTTTATGTAACTCATAGTTTATAATAACTGGTATTAAATGCTGAAGTAGGAAGGTATGAACTCAATGACTTAAGTGAATCTGAACATATGAACTACATAATTTGTTGGCCAAAAAAGACAATGTTTAATTTTAGAAGTCAGTGGTTATTTATTTGCCTGGAGCATTAATATAAATGGTTTTTCGAGCTTTAATCCTTCTGTAATGCTCCATAGACCATATTGTAAGTGTGTTACTGTAGAAACTAAGCGAGTTAAATTTATGCCAACAAAGCTGAAGTCTTTTCGATTATTCCTTTAACATCTCTGTTTGTTGTCTTTTTTCCTACAAACTGATTGTTTTTGCAGATATTTTTTTCAGTTCATTAAGTGAAGTCTGCTAAACTAGACTGTATATTAGTCCGTGAAAAGCTCACTTTCGAATGTCCTCACATCTCTCCCACAGACCAAACAACTGATTGAATTTCACAGGAAAGGAAAAAATAAATAAAAAATTATGGAATGAGTGCCTCATTGACTTGCAATTTAATGTAGTGCCATGACTGCAGATATGCACAACACAAAGGATATTGTCACTTGCCCCCCCCCCCCCCAA
>JADLZN010001386.1:0-36255 GCA_018155175.1 Sinocyclocheilus anophthalmus | reverse complement strand
GTGTGTGTGTGTGTGTGTGTTTCCCACTGGCCACGAATTGGGAAAAGATGTCAATTTCTCTGATTAACTTTGCTGGATTTTCTCAGTTCTCTTTGTTGCATTTACTCTTCTAATATTTGTTTGTATCTTTCATTTATCGAATAACAATTACTATAATGGCAAAAAGACTCTTTAAAAGACAGCAGGAAATGAAGAATATCTTTGCATAGTAGGAAGTTCAGCAATTAAATTTTCTCTTTTATATTTTCTTAATCTGACTGAACATCTTAAAATGCATTACTCAAGTAGGCAGAAGTGTGTGTGGGAACTTAAAATGAGATATTCTGACTCACTGCACCCAAACAACCACTGGATGATCTTTCCCATTCACCTATGGCCTAATGATTGAGCTCATGTGTGTATGTGTGTGCACTGTGTTAAGCTCTTTTGTCAGATAGGTTTAACACTTACTGTAGCCGCCTAATCTTCTTTTATAGATATAAAAGAGAGTGATAACAATTACTGGACAAAGGTTTTGTGTGTATTGCGTAAAACAGGTCTGAAGATCTTGATAACTTTGGTTCAGGTGTTTTTAATTAGGGTTGGAGCAAAACTCTGCAAGACAGTGGCCCTTCAAGAACAGGTTTGGTGTAAAAGTTGTTCTTAAAGGGATAGCCCACCCAAAAATTTTAATTCTGTCTCATTTACTCACACTTATGTCATTCCAAAACCTGTATAAAACTCTTCGCAAACACCACAACCCCAAGTTGTTTCCCCAATTGATGAAAGCATCATATCTGTTTTTGCAGCAGAATGAATAGGTCACGTGGGGGTCCAAATAAATCCCCTATGACCATTCAAGTGTAGGACAAAAGGAAAAACCCCAACTTGGAAACACATCAAAAAGGAATAAAGTAATACACCCATGGAGGGTGACTTGTCTTGAGCCCCCCCTTTATTGACCCCTCCCTTGCACTTGTATTAGGTTGTTGTGTCTTGTCCTTCCCTTGTGAATTTTTTTAATATCGTGATGTTTTTTTCTCAGTCACAGAAGACAAGAACCAGTCACTCAGGTTTCGGAATGATGAGGTTATTAAGAGTGTTAAATTTTTGGGACCACCCCGATGACCTCCTACTTTAGTTGTGTGTTGTTAAATCGTCCAAAGTGTTCATTCCCTCAGACGAACCGATTCTGTCCGAAACACAAACTAACCATTACCATTCACCATTACGTCTGACTTTCCACTTAGTCAGACAATCCCGTTAAGATGCGGTTTGGCAGCCTCGTCCCTACTACATTTCATTTTATATTTTTTATTTGAGGAGGGTCGTGATTCACAGTAAAAGTGGTCATCTCTTAGTCCCCCCCTCCGCCGTCCGAGGAACCTCGACCGCGTACTTAACAAACTGAACTCAGAGTAAATAGCTCGAGAAATTTATTAGGCCCATGCTCTTGGTTCTCTGTCTATTGTGGCTGCGGGCTTTTCCATGCACTTTTATCTGTATTAACACTGAGTCCAGATAATGACCCCTCGTTTTAAACTTTACCAAACAAACCCTCACAGAAAATGTCCATTAAGGCATTATTTAGTCTGTTTATTCAGCTGTTTTCCTCACAGGGACTGTTTGCTTCTCCCTAATGTAGGTGATTACAGGTTTTACTGTCCTTGAGGGGACATTCTTTCCCACAATTTAGGCAAAAGCCAACCTGAAGTCGTGAATATGACTTCTAACTGCATTATACTTCACTGGACCGCTGCTGTGTGTGTGTTGTGTGTGTGTGTGTGTGTTTGAGCTGCTTGTGGGGCTTTTTATGAGTGTGTCAGCATCCTGGTGGTGTGATGCCGACACGGCACTCTAATTGCATACTGAATATGGACACACACACACACACAAACACACACCACACCGCTTGATCATTTACCCAAACTCGTGCTGCGAGACGATTTCGACGATTTATCTTTTTAGCTGCCATCCCTTCTAATCGTTCCGTTCTTTCTCTTCATCTTTGTATCGCTGTCCTTGTGCAAAATGAATGTACACCACGTCCGCTTTGAGCGACCCGGCGTGGTACTTATTCATTCCGTCTCGTTTCTTCCCCTCCCGGCCGGTCTCTAATCCATCCTATTGTAATTTTGTAGATCTACCCTGACAGTCTGAAACGGAAAACCGACAAATGCGTCACCTTGAAGACAGACTGAGAAAAAAGGCTTCACGTCCCTCAAATTCACAAACAACCAGAGGCAGATGTCATCAAAAGCGCTTTCTGGTTTATATATTTGCAGCAAATATTATCCTCAGCTTTTTGATCTGCGTTGCAGGTGGTAGCAGGAATATCTGTATCTGTCCTGCAACTCTGGCCAAAAAAACTGCATTAAGCAAACACAAAACACTGTGCAAAAACACATGCACATGCGGGTACTTAGTGAAATTTGGCGTTCCTCAGTCACTGTCAAGATGCTGTCCGTTTAAAGGTTGACCTGGAAAACTCGGATGGAAGTGATACTCAATCATACCACAAGTTTATTTTGTGCAGAACGTAGCTTCCTACCCTACCCTCAGACAAATTGATTGCCCTACCAGGGCTTGAGTTTGGCGCTGTCACCATATGCAGCTGATTACGCATACAAGTGTTTTCACAAAATACTGAGTGCTCTATTTAACCCGGCTACACTGCACTGATCATTACCAATCATGGCATCTGCCCCAAACACCGTTAGAAACTGGTGTGGCCAATTTGTTTAGATACCCCGGCCCTCTAGAGGTACCGCTTCTCCAGCTATGTTATATAAAATGAACAGCAGTTTATACAACCTACAAGTACTTAGTAAATTTAACTTCTTTGACCCGACATTACTTTGAATAGCAAAACGTTGCAAATAAACTATTGTCAAATGCTTCCGTAATCCCCACTTCCAGTTTTTACCCATAAACCCCATGCTAGCGTGTTGCCTTGCATTTACTTTTTATTTGGTTTTTTTATGACTAGGATATTCTCTTATTTCCCCTTTTTGTTCATGTTATTTTTTTCAAACAAGCTATCTAGCCTAATGTAGTCACCACCACATAGGCTAAATGCAAACCCTCGCTCCCTACGCCCCATTCGTGTGTTTTCACCTTTCTTTCTTCCTTTTGTTCTCTATGTTTATTTTCACGTTTTAATTTTTGCCTTTGAACCCACCTACATGAAAACAACTATCCAAATAATAGTTCTGGAACCTGTATTCGGATATCCACTTCTAGCCTTTCCCTACAAGCATTAAAAGTTGCCCTCCAAAGCTCCTATACAACAGACAATATTAAACTAAACGCTGATAAATATTTTTATTGAATTGTTTTGGAACAAACAACATTTTCTCCGGAAGATAAAGTCTGATAATTTTTCCAATATAAAAATAATTCCAAAAAGTTAAAATAAAATACCCCCCTACTAACCACCCGTTCACCCTTTTGTTGGGATCCTTATGTAGGTTGGATAACATAAATCCATCACTTCCCCCGGTACCCACCTATGGGCAACCTTTTTCCCCCTTTTTCCTTCTCCTGTTCCCTCCCCCGGTACCTATGTACCTTCCTGTCCTAGGAATTTTTATTTTTTTTAAGTATCGTTTCAGGCACCGTTTAGGCACTGGAACCGTTTTAAAAGTATCGATTTGGTTTATTTATTTTCACCCCCCACCAGCTCTTTAGATTAATAATAAAAAAACAGTTACCACCAACATTCAGACTTGCCACAGTGGAACAGAATATTTCTACACACCCTCACCTTCTTTCATGACAATGGAAACAAAACAACTGAATTGTAAAGTAATTTTTATAGCTTTATTTTGTACCCTATTTGTGGCAAATGCCATATTCAACCCGAATTTATTGCCCCACCACACATGGGAAAAAACCTTTCATCCCTCAATCATAAAGATTATATGTACAGTCAAAAGGTTGGTGGTTTCTAGCCTATTGTTGATTGAGTCTGTGGGTGTTGGCTTTGTTGTTCCAGGACCCCACTGGTTTGGCGGTGATGATACCCCCACCGTCTGTTTTTCCGGACCCTGGAGAGCATTTATTGTTTCATCAAAGATCCATCCATCAAAACCCTATTTTAAACAAACCCACACAAAAAAAAAACAGCCCCCCAGTCTTACACAATACACTACCATTCCCTCACAGTCACAGACCATACCACACACAAATCACACACACACACACCCACACCCACTGATAATAAAGAGGTAGTGAGAGGTTTCCAAATACATAGACAACATAGGTGACCTTTTTGACCTCTCAAGACCAATATGACTTCTTACATATGAAGTCTTTCCATCTTAGACTTTGATGTATAATGCCCACAAGACTCTCATATACAGTAGATCCTGAGGTTTAATATGATTGTACTTTCTGACATCATTGATGATGCAATAAAGCTTAAAACCATATGCGGCTTGTCAAGAGCATTTCCAGGCCAATGCTAAGCACTGCTCTGTGTGCCCATGTGGGTAATTAGCTAGTCACGAAATTGGAAGGAAGTGCTTGTGTCAGCTAAAGAGAAGAGAGAGCGCAAAAATAAGAAAAGAGTTGAAATGCTGCCTGCAGTCATTGTTCATATCCCAACTACAACCGAATCATTCCCATTGGAACGTGCACATCCTGGTTTGGAGAATAGGAAACAGACACCGGTCTACAGCTCATGCTGTTGTCATTTCAATGAGAGAAACCGCTAGAGCTCAGAAGCTTCATTTCATGTTGCTTTCTGTATAGTGATCAAAGACTTTTGCTTCTCACACATTGGAAGACAAAGCTTTAAAGAGTTAGTGCAGGTTAGGACAGTAATGAGATGGAATAGTTGAAAATGCTGTCATCGTATTTAAATATGGAGCCTCAAGATGTGAAAACTATGGCAGAGGAGAAGATTTTCAGTGACTTAAAAGTATGCATGATTGAGCTCAATTATAATGATAAAACTCTGTTATTTACTTAAAGGGGTCCTATTATGCTTTTTCACTTTTTTAACTTTAGTTAGTCTGTAATGTTGCTGTTTGAGAATAAAAAAGATCTGCGAAGTTACAAAGCTCAAAGTCAATTCAAAAGAAGATATTTATTTAACGAAATCACTTTAAAAAAAAATCCAATGAACGACTGTTTGGACTACAAGATATTTTACGACCGAATGGGACAGAACCTTGCTTCCGAGCGGAAAGATAGAGAAGGCACCACGATTTGTTGTATCACTATGTCGGAGACCACGCATAGCTTTCCAAGGCAGACGAACTCTCTTTATGGTCCGCCCGTTCACAATAGTCCAGTGCTCTTAAATCACGACTCAAATTGATTTGATTCTTGATGTCCAAGATTTACTCTGAAGCTCGAGGCGGCTATGGTACAGGGCTTGATCATTTTCCCGACCATGGTGCCAACCCGTGGTGCCATTTTTTTTATACAACCACACTGGCACATTCATTAATAGGACCCCATTACTTAAAAAAGGGTTCTTATACAAGAGAATCATTGAATCCATTTTGCTTATTGCTTAATTTTGAGATTCATTTAAGAAACTCCCTGATTCAATCAGAAAACTAATAGGGACTGTCTTTTTGAGTTAATCATTGAGATATTCGATGCACCCACAATTTTAATTTCCAAAAATGCTGTTCGCCCCTTTCAGAAACTAACACAAAGTGACTATTGTAAAGTGCCTACCCGGATTAGTTCACAAAAACACAGATTAATTCAGAAACTAAACGAGAGACTTTTTATAATGGGATCATTAAACCTTTTTTCAACAGATTCATTCAAAAATGTTGATTCATTCAGAAATGAAACAAGTGAACGTCTTTATGAGTGTGTCATTGAATCATTCACTCAACTGATTCATTTAAAAACACAGATTCATTCAGAAACAAATTATTATTATTCATTAATTAATAAGGTGGCGACAAGCATCTGACACAAACTATTCTTTCAAAATGCTGATTCATTCAGAAACTAAACAAGATACTCTTCACAAGTGAATCATTGTATCATTTGCTCAACAGATTAGTTCATAAAAATGCTGATTCTTTTAGAAACTAAATGAGAGACCGCCCTTTATCAAGCCGACTTATCCCATTGAAATAATTTGCTCATTTGATCAAGAGATTTGTTCAAAAATGCTGATTCAAACGATTTACATGACTCTTAATGAGTGAATCATTCCCTCAACTGATTCATTCAGAAATTCTGATTCATTCAGGAATGAAACATTACCTACTGTGTTGTGCTCAATGCAGCAAATCTGGTATTTAGTTTTAAACAGTACCTCTTGCCTATAATAAATACCTCGATCTTATGAATATTACATTTATTTAATTTAATAAATTTGACTTGACTAATACGTTGATCTATTATTTTGATTTAGTAGAAAAGTGAATGAGTAATTGAAATGTTAATTATCTTATGGTACACTTAAAGATGTGTCTTTTTTGGAGTTTGACGAATCAGGAAGGTTACGGTCATTGGGTGGAAAAAAAAGTAGATTCTAGATTTCTATCCCGCCCTCCCAATCACTCTCCTTTTGTGTTCCACAGAAAAAAGGCATATGGTTTCAGTAAATGATGGCAGAGCTGTTATTTTTGAGTAAACTATTCCCTTCATGAACTTTGCTATTGCATTCTGTCTTTCTTATTCTGATGCAACTTCTCCTCTCTCTAACTACTTCTGATTTCAGGTCATTGCGGACGGTTTTGTTGGGAAACAGCAATTGACCACATCTGACAACAGCACCGGGTGACATCAAGCTGTAAACCTGGTAGATGGCAGACGTTTGTTTACACCGGGGACCCTGGGAAATAAAATGATGGATACTTAAGCTCTTTGAAGCAAAAATGAGGTACCTGATAAACTCTCTAAAGTGTTTATGCACCATAAGTTTTAGAGAGTGCAGTGCATGAATGTGACCCTTTAATCAATATGCCTCTCTCCAAACATATCCGTCTCTCACCAGATTTGCTTGCCTACCATGTATACCACCCATCTCAGTGGCTTTTGTCAGATTAAAAATGAGGCAGAAATGCAATAAATCACTTTAAATGGGTGTTTAGAAAATAGCTTCAAAATTTAAATAAATCTCTCAAAACTAGACTCAGCAATTAAAATGAAAGCAACTAACTGAGCTGTATAATGTTGTGGTGTGTTAGAACTACAGCATGGTCCCCATAGGCATTAAAAAGGCCCTTGGGAAGTTAAAAAAGCATTTAGCCTCCATTTAAGGAAGTTCTCTCATTAAAAAGATCTACGTTTTGTCTCATTATGGATTGTATGTCAGTGTGCATATGGCTACTGATGTAGTATTTTAATTACACTGTAAAAAATGCTTGGTCAGGTAGCTTAAAAAATGTTAATGTGGGAACATCCAAATGAACTTATTTTATTTAAGTAAAATAAATTATGTTTAATATAACTGAAATAACCCTCTGATGCATGGTGTCCACATTTTGACAAAAAGCCTTTTTTAACCATTCAGGATGTGATACAATAAAACCACCATGAGATGATTTGCTTAGCTACCGCTAGCAAGCGGCTTACTTTTTAGTGGCTCCGTATAATGCGTTATTTGTTTCACCCTTCAGGCACACCCCTAACCCCGCCCAACGATTGTCCTATCAATCACGATGTTCACGGTCGACATCGTCCGATGCCAATTGGTCTAGACAATCGCCAACCATAGTAGTATGGTATTAATTCAACGTTCTGATGAAAGCAAAAAACCATAATTTAGGGAAATTATTATAAAATTATATTCTTCCCTACTGTAGTTTTATGGTTAAATAAAGTGCTTTAATATATAAAAAATATACAAAAATGGTGGATTTTAAAAGACACTTGGTAATTTTTTAGGGTTATTTTTAATTTTTTAAGCTTATTTTTACAACACCTAACATTTGTGCTGTATGTATGAATATATAAAATTAGTACCCGTATGTTATTAGTTTTTGGTTTTTTTCTTTGCGAATTATTTAATTATTAGAGTTAAGGGTAGGTCAAGTAGACTTCCATTCAATATGAAATCCCAATTTATACTATTTATACTAATTCATGATCCCGGTCTTATTGTTAAATTATTATTTACGATATTTATTCAAAAAAAAAACAAAAATATATATTATATATATATATAGTATATATATATCTATATAAGATAACTATAAATAAAGTGGGGCAAAAAAGTATTTAGTCAGCCACCAATGTGCAAGTTCTTCCACTTAAAAAGATGAGAGAGGCCTGTAATTTTCATCATAGTTATACCTCAACTATGAGAGACAAAATGAGGAAAACCAGAATAATCCAGAAAATCAATTGTAGGATTTTTAAAGAATTAATTAGTAAATTCCTCAGTAAAATAAGTATTCGGTCACCTACAAACAAGCAAGATTTCTGGCTCTCACAGACCTGTAACTTATTCTTTAAGAGGCTCCTCTGTCCTCCAATCGTTACCTGTATTAATGGCATCTGTTTGAACTCGTTTCAGTATAAAAGACACCTGTCCACAAACTCAAACGTCACACCCCCCCCCCCCTCCAAACTCCACCATGGCCAAGACCAAAGAGCTGTCAAAGGACACCAGAAACACAATTGTAGACCTGCACCAGGCTGGGAAGGCTGAATCTGCAATAGGTAAGCAGCTTGGTGTGAAGAAATCAATTGTGGGAGCAACTATTAGAAAATGGAAGACATACAAGAACACTGATAATCTCCCTCGATCTGGGGATCCACGCAAGATCTCACCCCGTGGGGGTCAAAATGATCACAAGAACTGTGAGCAAAAATCTCAGAACCACACAGGGGGACCTAGTGAAAGACCTGCAGAGAGCTGGGACCAAAGTAAAAAAGGCTACCATCAGTAACACACTGCAACGCCAGGGACTCAAATCCTGCAGTGCAAGACGTGTCCCCCTGCTTAAGCCAGTAAATGTCCAGGCCCATCTGAAGTTTGCTAAAGAGCATTTGGATGATCCAGAAGAGGAATGGGAGAATGTCATATGGTCAGATGAAAAAAAAATAGAACTTTTTGGTAAAAACTCAACCTGTCGTGTTTGGAGGAGAAAGAATGCAGTTGCATCCAAAGAACACCATACCTACTGTGAAGCATGGGGGTGAAACATCATGCTTTGGGGCTGTTTTTTCTGCAAAGGGACCAGGACGACTGCTCCGTGTAAACGAAAGAATGAATGGGACCATATATCGTGAGATTTTGAGTGAAAACCTCCTTCCAGCAGCAAGGGCATTGAAGATGAAATGTGGCTGGGTCTTTCAGCATGACAGTGATTCCAAACACACCGCCCGGGCAACGAAAGATTGGCTTCGTAAGAAGCATTTCAAGGTACTGGAGTGGCCTAGCCAGTCTCCAGAACTCAACCCCATAGAAAATCTTTGGAGGGAGTTGAAAATCAGTGTTGCCCAGCGACAGCCCCAAAACTTTACTGCTCTAGAGGAGATCTGCATGTAGGAATGGGCCAAAATACCAGCAACATTTTGTGAAAACCTTGTGAAGACTTACAGGAAACGTTGACCTCTGTCATTGCCAACAAAGGGTATATAACAAGTATTGAGATGAAATTTTGTTATTGACCAAATAATTATTTTCCACCATAATTTGCAAATAAATTCTTTAAAAACTAAATGTGATTTTTGGATTTTTTTTTCTCATTTTGTCTCCCATAGTTGAGGTATACCTATGAAGAAAATTACAGGCCTCTCTCATCTTTATAAGTGGGAGAACTTGCACAATTGGTGGTGACTAAATACTTTTTTTCCCCACTGTATATATATAATTATAATAGCCAACTATATTTATATATATAGCCTATACTGTATATATATCCCATGAAAATTGAATGTAATGCCCCCCATCTTGTTCTCATAATCACAATACTAATGACAGATGAAAATCAAGTCCCATCCCACATTTTTTTTAGCATTTCATTATTGAAGTAAAATAGGTTGCATTAAGGTAACAACTGTACATTTTGAGTTTTTACATACCTAATAGCTATTTCCAACAAGCTTAATTCTTATTCATCTGAGCTTGACAGAACTGGATCATTGTAAATGATTAATAAATGTCCTTATTGAATGAAACAATGCATAAATTCAGACAGGAACACTTATAGTTATACTGTAGCATATATTGTAATTCTCTCTGTGAAGCAAGCCAGGCTCTATTTTTAGCTGCTAGGTCAGAGTTTCTCCTCTCTCAAACACGCTTCCACCACAAACCTCTAATTCTGTATGACACACCCTTGAAGAAGAAGAAGGAGAAGAAGCTGCAGGACAGAAACACAACAAATAGCAACTGAAGAAATGGAAACCCACGGTGTCCGAGTCTAAAGCTAAACTCCGTGTTAACTGAGACTGCATCTTCAGAACAGCAGAAGCTCTATAATCATGAGGAACCAGCGTAGGTCTAATGTATGGTTAGATTTGGAGAAG
Source organism: Sinocyclocheilus anophthalmus (assembly GCA_018155175.1). Lineage (NCBI taxonomy): Eukaryota > Metazoa > Chordata > Actinopteri > Cypriniformes > Cyprinidae > Sinocyclocheilus > Sinocyclocheilus anophthalmus. The sequence continues at coordinate 25,815 of JADLZN010001386.1, read as the reverse complement.
CAAACAGCCGTCAGCCAGATGCTCAGAAGACAAATGACACTACAACACTTCAGCCACGGCATCGACTATGGGCCATTTGAAACGTCTCTCTTTCCACTTCAGAGTGTCAAAACCTGACTCAATGTATATCATATCCATAATACACACTCTGTCCACCGCACTGTAATGAGAGGATATGGCATGAACACACTCGTGTGCAATCTCTACACGTTTACAGCGCTTGCGAGACATGTATACCTCTTTTTATTCTATCACACTTTTCTGCATCTTCATTTGTGACCTAATTTACTTGTGTAAAACTGTAAACCCGCCTCTACATGACATCTTAAAACCAAACAGATTGTAGTTGTCTGCTATTCATGTGGGTCAAATGTTGTCTTCCTGTCAAAGTGGCTGGTCTTTTAACTATCAGTCAAGGTCTAAATGCGCGAGACTGGTGCTGATTTGACCCGAGGAACCTCATGAATGTTTTAGACTGAGAGTGGCATACGGAAAAGATGGAGAGATACAACAATCCAAATAATGTGCTCACCGATCCTACCCCAGAGACTCACCACAGTGATCCATGCAGTCCATTAGCACAGGAGCATACCATTACTGCTCTGCACGGGGTGGGGACAGACTAAAGGGCCTCTCACATCAACAGTCCTTCTGTTTAGAGTGTGGTTTGATTAGATCACGCACTTACGCTTCTAATTAGCTTCATTAAAACAGACAACCCCCGAATTACAAGTGCGGTTCAAGCATGTTCCAGTCTGAATCTCCTCTCCCTCTTGTGCTCTGCTCACCTTGACATATATTACAGTTTTGGTTCCTTACAGTGTTATCAATTATACCCGACTCGGCAATATGTGATTAATTTGGACCTGCGATGGTTATTATTACACTAATCTGCGTGTCTTTCTGTTACCAGCAGACATTTTGTGATCACTCAAAACAAATCCAGTATGAGGTTCCGCCACCCTTTGACTCTGTTTTATTTACAATATTGTCTTGTAAAAAATACTATCCAAATAATAATAATACTAAAATAATAATAATAAATTGTATATTATTATATTATTATCATTATGCTACTTTAAAAATATATTTTTAAAACTATATTAATAAAAATAACTATGTAATTTAAACTATATGCCTCCAAATATTACAATTAACAATAATAATAATTATTATTATTATTACTGATGATTTTTGGAACCCAGCCAACCTAAATATTATAGTAAATTATTACTATTACTACTAATAATAGAATTATTATTATTATTACTGATGATTTTTGGAACCCAGCCAACCTAAATATTATAGTAAATTATTACTATTACTACTACTATACTATACTAATAAATTATTATTATTATGACTATAGTATTGTGGTTGTTATAATTTACATAATACTAGCAACATTGTGAATGTGAAAGTATAAATCATATACTGTATTTGTAGGTAAATATTTTAATATTTCAATTTCAGTTCATTAAAAAAAATTATGTAATTCTACCCTGTGCAATATTTGTTTGCAAATATTTCATTATGAGCAATTATACATTTGATATCAGAAAGTCACACGAACAAAAAGAAAAGATAATGAAATAATTAATGGCAATCATTTGTATAATAGAATTTGTTCTCTGCAGAAATGTCATAAATATGAAAGCCCTACTATATATGGCAGATCTCAACAAATAAAGGAGCCACAAAATGACAAAAAGACTTCATGAAATAAACCCCAGCGTCATATTTGAGACAATCTTAAACACATAGATCTTGCACAATGGCTGCTTTTATGAAGCAAAAATCAGAGAACAATCAGCTTTATGTGTGTGAACGAGCACCGAGTATGAAGCCGTGAACTGCTGTGCGATGCTGTCTGTGCGAGCAGTGTTTCGCACTGTTTTGGCTCTTTGTTTAGTCTTACTATTTGGAGCATGCTCAGAAAATCAGGCCCGTAAATCACCCGCTACCTCTTACCAAAAGCCCCCCATAAGGGCCACTGTGACTGTTGCCATGGTAACATTCAGGGAAGTGCACTGATGGGATGTCTTTATGTCATGGCCAAGGGCGTACTTTTAAAAACCATGAAAATTGACAAAAAAATATGAATTAAGCAAACAAAACTGCATTGAGACTGTTTAATCAGTCTTTGTTCTGGCTTTGAGTCTTGGAATGAGACTCTTTACAGCACTACTATTCACTCAAACACACACATTTCCACATGATTTATAGGCAATATCTGTTCTCTACATAACGTCCAAGTTTCTCTTCCTTATTCTTCAAAACAAAATGGTATGGTTTTAAAGTAGCTGAAATATACACACACATGCACATACCACAAAATTACAGACTGGAAGAGGACTATGCAACAGTGAGATCTTAAAATAGCCTGGAACGGGGTGACAGTAGTCAAACCAGAAGAGTCACTCTAGATGCAAATTATTCCAAGACCTTCAGCAGTGTCACAACACACAAATGCTTCCACTTATTGACTGTGTGAGGGACAAGGCCATTGTAACACATCTTAATGCAGCAGTAATCTATTGTAGTATACACTTCAGGGTCATCCCTTATATTCACTTTACAATATAGCATGTTAGCAGGACCTTCACATTACAGGAGTTTGACGTTTGACAGTCTGTGCATTAAAGCCCATTCACACCAAAAACTGTAACTATAACAATAACAATATTAGCGTCCACATCAAGGCATGATAACATTTTGTTTATTTATAAACACACAATACAGTTATGTTGTCTGTCACGTTAAATGTTCAAAGTCTTCAAAGTTGTGTAGATTCTAATTGGCTGTTAATGTTTTTATAGTTCTTTAGCTGGGAAAAATTTTATTCTGAAAGTTACTCAAATGATATTGTTTCCTTATACAGAATATTAAAACTTCATAGTTATAGTTATAGCTATACTTATAGTTATCATTATAGTTGTTATCCTGGTTGTGAACGGACCTTTAGTGTTGAGGATTTTTTCATTGACTCTTTCTGCAGGTTACATTGTTTTGCCAGTCGGTGGCAACAAGTGACTGTCTTATAGAGAGTCATAGAAGCATTCCCCCCATGACTTTAATCGACCCTTTGTCCCCCCCTCAATCATGCAGATTCATTTAGGTATGAAACAGGTTACTATTTTTTTTTTACTTTCCCCTCCACAGTGAGTCATGAATCAGTCATTCAACCAGCATTCGTTCACGTTTAAACAGCACTGCTTCCATTAATGAATGAAACAAGGACTGTTTCTATGAACGATATACTGACATCATCACTCAACCTTTAGTTCAAAAACCTAAATCACTAAGGTTCACAAAAAAATACATGTCATTAGGCAGAGCAAAAAGAGACCAGAGTAATGGAATATTTTTCAGTGTGGAATTACAGCAAATTTTTATTTAGTTTTAGTCTTTTGACTAAAATGCCATTTATTCATATTTTAGTAATCTGAATTGTTTTTAGTTATAGTCGACTAAATATCATAAGATTTTAATCAAGTAAATCTACAGTAGATTTAGTCGACTAAAATATAATGGGTTTAGTTACAGTGTAATGCACTTATTAAGCATTTCTCTAAAATTTCCAAACTCATTATATAGGTTTGATATTAAGGTTTATCATGATAGACACCGATTTAACTGCGGTAACACACAACACGCTTTCATGTTAAAATGGCTTTATTTTTAATAAAACTAAAAATAGACAAGAACATGGTCTTTTTTAATGAAATACCAATGGTTATATAGGCTAATTATGAATTCTTTATAGCAACTTGTTTACCATATTCTTCATTATTTCAAGCAGACATTTTTATTTCTATAAATAAATTTAGATGAATTTTTAGGGCTACTAAAGTTTTTCAGTCAAGAGCAGTGCGTTATTTTCTGTCTTTCTTTTGTTGCTTGAACATCAATGACTCGGACAATAGCAAATAAATTAGGCTGCTGTCCCTTTAAAACCGAATGCACAGCTGCACTTGAATGGCCAATGTACTGATACAGTTTCTCCCTACTGCCCCCTCCCTCCTGCGTTCACCTTAAGAAGTATTTTTTTATTCTGTGTTTTCGTGAATACTCGTCAAAACGCACAATTTGACATTTTGTGTGTAATTCTCCGCTCATGCGACGCGAAAGGGTACTCGCGTGCTGAGACGTGCTTTCTGTGTGTGTATGCTTCAGTGTCTACGCTCTGAAAACCGGACCGAAATTAGTTTATGTTTTTTTGTTTTTTTGGCGTAGTCAGATTTAATTGTATTTAGGTCTGCTCTTCTCTTACTTTCACATATTGACATTTTTTAACGTTTTATGTGACATGCAGCAAGTTAGTTTATGTCCTGCCGGTTCATATGTACGCATCTAACCTCCGAACCACGCAGCAGATTCGTTCTGAATGAATATCTTCCCAAATCGTCCTTCCCTAACATTTTTGTCTTGTTTTTATTCATTGACGAAATGTCAAATAGATTTACGTCATAGTTTTTGTCATTGAAATAGAGTTTTAGCTCGTTATCGTCTCGTTGTCGTCTGTGAAAAAAATGTCGTTGACGAAAATTATGACGAAAATTATTCGTCAACGAAATTAAAACTGCTATACTACTAATATTATTTATTCATTTATGCGTAGGTAAAAGCACAAGACTTGTTATTTCAGAAGTCTCCTTGTTACTCCAAGAAGCTCTCAGAAATGACCCAACCTGCCGTTTTTGGAATCATGTAGTAATGCCCGAGGCATGGATATCCCCCATATCGCCTCCCCACGTGAATTAACTGATTTGTTGACATTCAAGATTTTGGTTACAATTTATTTAGTAAATGTGTATATTGTACCACCATTGAACAACACTTTTTTCATTTGAATGTAAATTATGTACCACAAAGTGTCAATGAACACAATAAGGACCTCGTTCTCAAAATGGGTTTCCCCAAACACTCCCCTCATCTGCCATTGGCTGGACAAACTCATAATCCCACCCCCAAACTAACACCATTGGTTGAGCCAATATTGTTTTATCTATAATTGATCATGCGCTCAAACAAACACACATATTAAAGTAGAATATGAGAAAATATTTTAACATCCAAACATATGTCTATGCTCATACACCCATTTCTTAAAGGGGTCATATGACGTTAAAAAAAGAACATTATTTTGTGTATTTAGTGTAATGCAATGTGTTTATGCGGTTTAAGTTAAAAAAAAAACATTTTACACATAAGGAATAATATTGTTCCCCCCTCCTCTATGCGCCGCCTTTCTGCAATGCGTCGATTTTTACAAAGCTCATAGATCTGAAAAAGCAAGGTGTGCTCTGATTGGCCAGCTATCCAGTGCGTTATGTGAGGCGAGCCTAAGGTTGTGACGGAAATGGTCCGCCCCCCTTCACCATACTGTCGCCCCCACCGACCTGTTCGCACGACAAGTACAAAACCAATATTTTTTTTTTTTATTTATTTACCCATTACAAATGAGGTATTTTTTGTAGCATCCAGTGTGGACATAATTGCTGATTATAATGACTTCTACTGTCTTTTTTACGCGTTGCGTTGCACCGTGTAAACATAAAACCATGTCTACATTTGTGATAGGAGAAATGACAAACAACAAGCTGCTATATTTTACATTGCTCAAAACTCGCGTTTGAATCGTCAGTGTGGCAAATCCTTTAAATATGAAAATTACTTACAGGCTGTGAGTCAGAAGCGCTGGACTGTCCTTGTAAAGTTGGAATTGCCCCATTTTATAGAAACAGCCTTTGTGCACAGACGAATTGTAGGCTACTCTGCAGGTTCAGGAAACAGTCCTCATCCTCCTTAAAATGCGCAGCACACATCGCTATTTGGGTTGAACTGTTCTGTAACAGTGTTGTAAATACAACTTAACCGATGATTTCTAGTTGTGTCCTCTTTTGGAAGGCCAACAAAGAAATAGTTTCACTTTAAAAACGTGAAACATAACAGCGTGTCCACAAATATTGTTTGCGGCGGATTTTTTTGTGAAATAGCGAGATAAACAGTTTTTTTTTATGCTTATTGCTTTGCGGAAATTGGGGTGCGGGTATGCAAATTTCCCCATAGCTTTCCCCCCCCCCCCCTTTAGTGACATTGTGACATGTGCGGCGTGTAGAAAGAAGAAGTTTTAGGAGTGCGTGGTTGACTCTTAACTTTTATAAGAATATCTCTTTGGATTTGAGACTTTAGTCTTTGCAACTTTACAGATCTTCTTTATGCAACACAGTTTTAAACACTGAAACTTTTGAACCCCTCCTGAATGACATATGAACAATTTATAGAATTTTACTCGAACATTCAGTCTATGCATTACACCAAGTTCTCCCATTTCTATCTCCTCAAATTTGCTCTCATTCAAGTGTAATGAGGCTCTCATCCCCAGATGCCATGCTCGTGCCTCGATTGTTTTTGTCCTGCCATTGAGAGAGGGATTCAAGGAATGTACCTAAAAACAGCCAGGGATTCCGTTGTATCCACCCATCAATCGTCTTATTCAAGGGAGTGCGCACCTCACGTCCACATGCTGACCAACCCCTACAAAAGAAAAGCTCCACACCTCTAACCCACACGCACATGTGAACACCTGTTTATATCCTCCCACTCCTCCCCCCCCACGACATGCTAATGCATTCACAGGAAGATATAAAGAGATGAAGTGAAAAAGAAAAACAGGGTGTTAATCGATTTCAAACCACATATAGATACTATTTTTTTATTTTTTTTTTTTTTATAAAAAATACAGCACTTTATGGAAATCCACAAGACTGATGGAAGGAATGAGCATTGTGTGCATTTAAAGCATGCAAATACACAGTGAAACTCCATGTTTTTGGAATGGATTTAGTTTAGAATAAGAGGAAAGAGGCACAGTATCACGTCTTTTAAAATGAGCACGCAACTATGCATATATTTGCCTCTTTAAATGCACAAACTAGTAGACTAAAGATAGGGGTCAGGCAGGTGGGCACAGCTAAGCACTGGTCTCTGTGCACATGATTATTTACATATAACTGCCCTTTATTTTTGTGGTTAGACAAAACACATCTGTCTGTGTGTGTGCACGCATGCTAGAGAGACAGAGAATGAGAGCAGGTCACTCACAATAACAGTCTCGCAGTAGATTAATAGAGGACTCCTCTTGAAACACACACACACACTTAACGGAGGGCTCAGCTTGAGATAAGAACACCACAGGTCACTGCGTTCTCTCCTCCACCAGCGCTCAACTGAACCCAGAAACCCCAGCGAACAGAACACACGCAGGGTGACAGGGGATCTGGACCCGGGTCACACACAGAGTCACAAAACAGCTGCTTTTAGACTCTGCTGTGGCATGACACTTTACTGTAGACCAGGGGTTCCCAAACTTTTTTGGTGGAGGAGAGAATCTTTTTTGTCAGCCGAACACTTTAGATGTAAAAATTTACCCACTGCGAGTTGAAGTTAATATTTCAGTAATTTAACAACACATTTGCATGTTTATGGTTCTCTGATGTTGGTTAATGGTCAATTTGTTAGGTAAACAGATAATATGTCTGCACAATATTGCAAATATTTTGTCATAAATGGTGATTTTAACAGCAATATGACATTTAATCATTTTATATTGCTACTACTAAAACCCAATAAATGTATTAGTAGTAGTAGTTTTAGCTTAATTAAAAAATTGAAGACAAGTATTTTACTGTTTTAAAAGTTGTTCTGTAAAATAAATTATAAGTCATTTTATTTTACCCTACAGGTTACCGATATTTATCTTAAATTCTTCACTTTCAAATATTCAAACCCTCAAGATTTTATCATTTCAAATCAAGCTTTAATTTTCTAATTAAATCAGAGCCTTTGATTCGATAATGCCTAAGCTACAGTCATTCACGGTTTCTATTTATTTTTTTACCTTAATAGTGCAGCTCATATTTACAATTTTTGATGATTTATTTAATTATTAGCTTTTCATCAACTCATGAACCCCTGCGGTTTTCTCCCGAAATCCCCATTTGGGAAACCCTGCTGTAGACCTGCAATTCTGATGCTGCTGTCACACACTTTAAGGATTTAATAAGATTTCACGAGTTCACATCCATCTAATCCTTAAAAAGTCATAGAAGTAAAGAGATTTAGCTTGTTTTGCATAAATGAGGGGAATGAGTGTTAAACCCACACATGAACTAAATAATGGATTAATGTTAGTTAGTATAAAGTAGAGATATTAAAATAACGGGTGGGGCTGAGGTGGTGCAGGGACGCTTTAAGAATTGTCATAAAAGTGAGGTGAGCGATTGACAGGACTCCTACTGTTAAACCTAATAAATACTAAGGGTTTTCTTGACTAAAATTTATTTCAGATGCACTCCTGCAGCTCAAGCAGTAGAGCAGGGGAACTTTTTGTTTTCAAGTCATTCTTGCATAGCTTTGGATTTGTGCTCGGGGTCATTGTCTTGCTGGAAAACATGTACTCCCAAATTGCTGATGTCGTAGACTCCAGGAGGTTTTCCTTGTTGTTCAGCAGCGTTGATTTCACAAGCCTTCCAAGTCTGCTGCAGGGAACCTGCTCACAGCATGAAGCTGCCGCCACCATGTTTCACAGTAGGGATGGCGTGTTTCTGTTCTGATGCAGAGTGTTTGGCTTGACGCCATGCTTACAACAAATAGAATGTTTAGAAGTGATGCACCAAAATTATTTTTTGATCAAAACAACAAAACTTAAATTCAGGTTTTATTTATCCGGAAGCTAAAACTGAAAACAAATTTTGGGTAATTCAGTTTGGGTAACTGGGTAATTGCACTCTGTATGCTGTTCAGGGTGACGTGTTTCAGGTGATGAATCAAACCAGTCTTTTTCAGCAATGAGTCACCTCTCTGTATTTCAGCTGAGCAAATTGTACTTTAGCATCCTTTTTGTTCACAGTGAAGTGAGATACGGTTGTGTGTTTACACCACTGCCTTCGTATTTCTCCACAAATCCACACAGCTACACACAAGGCACGGATCATCTGTGTGTTTGTGTGAATTTTTTTCAAATGGAGTCATAAATGTGTTCTCGTACTCACCTTATGGCTGATCATGCTCTTCTCGAAATATTTCTGAACCTTCAAAAAACAGATTAATCCACATTAAGAACTCTACCACGGTCAAATTCAAACAAACAACAAAAAAAATAATAATGAATATACTTAATATATTAAATACTAATATAATATATGAAACATATATACAAACTGGATATATAAAAACCCAATGAGATGCGTCTGAAAAATGAAAAATCAGTGGGTTTAATAATAAAATTACTAAACTGAAATAAAAAAATAATTAAAGTAAGGGAATTTTAAAAACTAAAAATTGAATTTAAAAAAATTTAACTGAAAAATTTAAATATAAAAATAATAAAATATAATAGTAAAGCAAATAAATACGGCAATACTTGTAGTATTTTAAATACACTAAATATATTTTTATAATTCATAATAAGCATAGTCAGTTAAGTTGGTGCAGTGTTGTTGCAACCAAACTATTAAAAAATTTTTTGTTAATTGAAAAAGCTGAAATAAAATAAAATAAAATATTAGATATCTAGAAGGGAAATATACATACAAACGAAAAAAAACTAAGAGAAATGTGGGCATTGGCAGCATATTGAAATAAATGTTTAACTTGATTTACTAAAATAACAAACTAAAACTGAAATAAAAATTAAAATTCAAGCTAAATAGAAATATTAAAAAAATAATAATAATAACTATTCCAATTATAAAATAAAACGATAATTAAAAATAGAATAAATTAATTAATATATAAATAATACTGAGTCGTGTAGTACCTTAAAAAGGTTTATGTTATCAACTTGAGCCTTAAACAGGAAGTCATTGATAGTCAGCAGCTCGCTTCCTGTTGTGAAAAGAAATTCAAAATCAAAAGAATTTTTTTTTAAATACTTCATAAAGGACGAAAACACTTATGAACGAAAAGTTTCTTGAACTTTGCGTGCGGGTTGTGTTTGTTTACCTGGTTGGCAGGACTGAGTGTTCGGATTCTGACCCACTTTACCTGTTAACAGGAAACCACAGCAATAAAGCAGCTAGATAAAATGAGATGGAACAAGATAAAATACACAAACAAAACAATATGTCATACAGCTGACCTCCAAGTGTGCGCACAAGGCCCTCCAGCACAAAGAGGATCTGTTTGATGTACATCAGATTTTTAGCCTTCAATCGACTTCTGCAACCATACAACACTATGATATTTACATTACATCACAATGATAATGTGACCTTATGTCTAAAAACATTACTTTAGTAGCTAGCAGACTTAAATTTCACTTTAAATGAATACAGCTCAACAGCATAATAATAATAAATGTTTCTTGAGAATCAGTATATTAGAATGATTTCTGAAGGAGCATGTGACACTGAAGACTGGAGTATGATGCTGAAATTGCAGCTTCATCACAGAATAATGACATTTAAATATATTACAACCAGAGAATAGTTATGTTAGATGAAACTAATATTTACCAAATTACTGTTGTTAATGCACTTTTAAAACAAGCTTGGGTAGCTTTAATAAACATTTTGACAGCATCCAGATAGATTTATTTTCCTGCCGTGAACATTCTGCCAAAGTTTCCTTTTGTGTTCCGGAGATGAATGGAGGTCTTACGGGTTTGGAACAACTTGAGGGTGGGTAAATACTAAACTTTACCCTAAATTAGATGTACAGAATGTTTGAAATGTGTATTTTTACCTGTAGCGCTCACTGTACTGAGAGAGCTGTGAATGAGCCCTGCAGAACTGAAACATAATAAACACACATCAGTTAACAAGTCTGAGTACACTAGATCTGATCAGTGAGTATGTGTGTCCGTGTACCTGTGCTCCACTGACTTCTGCACTGTGTATGGCTGAGATGGTGTCAGTCAGATTATGAGCCTCATCTATAATGACAATCTGATCCTTTAGTTTGATCCCAGATGCTTTACGGGTGGAAGCATGGAGCAGCGACTGATATGGCAACACCACCACCTGAGAAAGAAAGAGAAAGATTGAATGCACAGGGTTGTATATGAGCGAGAGTGTGTTGCATCAGGTGTGTGTGTACCTGTGCTGCAGGTATGGCCATCCGTGTGCTGTAGTAAGGACACGTGTGTGTCTCCCGGCCGTGCTGCAGGAGCTGCTCCACGTCTCGCACCTTCACCAGCACCTCATCCCTCATCGCCATCAAACTTTCAAAACCTGAGAAGGGACAAGTTGCCTTGGCAACGCCGCGGCGACGTTTCGTCTCAGAGTCTGGCGCCTTTTCTTGTTTCTCTGCAGATGGAGGTCAGAACTTCAACATTGAGCTCATGTCATTCTCGCCTGATTATGTTATCATTGGGTCATTAGAATTGGCAGCAGAGATTGTGTTGACATTTCTGACCGTGTTTGTTTTTCTGCATTTCTAAACAGCGGTCGTTCATCATTTGGACGTTTCCGAGCCGGATGACCTCTGGATTAATGCACAGGTTCTATAAATGACAAAATGACAATCTAATTGCCCCTTTATGGATGCATAAGAATTTATTGTTGAAAATTGGCCTAGCAACCGGTGGCAGCATCATTTTCTACAAAAAAAAGTTCAAAATCTAAAGTTCTAAAAGTTAATAAAAATGTGAAAGCACAATCTTGTATAGACATTATATAAAATGTTGGTAACACTTTATTTAACAGTGTACATGTACTTACTATTATATAACACTTAATTATGCATATACATGCACGTACCCTAAGCAAACCCAGCCCTAACCATATAGTCAGTGCATGTGTTTAGTAAATTACTCAGTACTTAAAGTATAATTACACTGTACAAGGACACCTTAAAATAAAGTGTAACCAAATTGTTTTATATCATATTAAATATTATATTTTATTAAACTGATTATAGAATAAGCATAGTATATACTATGTTCGCAAAAAGTTTGGAGATCTGTAAGATTAATTTAAGAAATTATACTTTTATTCAGCAAGGATGCTTTAAAATTGATCAAAAGTGACGAAAACAAACAAATATTTCTTTTTCAAATAATGTGTCTGTTAACTTTCTATTTATCAAAGAATCATGAAAAATAAAATGTATCACGGTTTCAATAAAAATATTAAGAAGCACAACTGTTTCAACAATGATAATAATAAGACATGTTTCTTGAGCAGCGAAATCAGGCATATTAGACTGATTTCTGAAGGATCAAGTGACACTGAAGACCGGAGTAATGATGCTGAAAATTCAGCTTTTCATTACAAAAATAAATTCAATTTTAAAAATATATTACAATAGAAAACTTATTTTAAATTGTAAAAATACTTCAAAATATTACTATTTTACTGTAGTTTGATTAGATAAGTGCAGTCTTGTTGAACCTAAGAGACTTATTTCAGAAAAATTAAAAGACTACAATCTTTTAAACGGTGGTATATGTATAGTTATTGTTAAATTGTTTTTAATTAAAAGTGATAAAAGAATCACAATAACAATTCTGTGGGCATCTTTTACCTGTCTGGAGCCCAAGGTTAACCAAGCGAACAGCGGGCCCCCCCCCCCCCCCCCCCACCCACACCCCCACCGTATGGACTCTTCTGCACCTCGTGGACAAACTGAGCCAGCTGAGAGTGAGTTCGGCTACAGTAATAAATCTAAAGATGTAAAAAAAAAAATTTTTAAACCTTGTTAAACATGCATAAGCACCTTGTTCACTAATGCAGGGTGGAAAGTTTACGCATGCACCTTAGTGACATGATCCTCCTCTAGATCTTCGTCGTCGTCCTCATCACACAGCCTGTGGAGGAAACCCATGAGAAATCAAAGTGAAATGAGGGGGGGGGGTGGGGGGGGGGGGGGGGGGGGGGGGCACACAAACTAATGCAGTTCATCCACACACCAAATCAATACTGACTTTGGGGCGGTGGCTCATCATCACTCTCATATTCTGCTACAATAAGCCCCTCCTCCTCTGGATTGAGTGTCTCTGACTCCGCCCCCTCTCTGCTGAGCTGCAGTAGTTTTACAACCTCATCATCTTCGCTGGCCTGTTAAAGGTCAAATAAGCAACCTGATACTTTTACTGGGTAAATGTAATGTCTATATGAGCAACTGAAATAGCAGATCCATACTCAAATTATTGATTTGTGAAGAAACTTTCAATATTCTTCTTTTTTTTTCTTCTAAATCATAAAACCTTGTACATTTCCAGGTGTAAATGATAAAAAAAAAAACTCAGATCCAAGTTCAGCACCCCCCCCCCAACTTTTCTCTTCATGGCATATCTGAGCTGGGCATTGTGTCGGATCGTCTCCAGTCTGTCCTCTCGCTTCTTCCGTTTCAGCTCTTCATCCTGAATGAAATTGAGGACAAGCATGATATTTTTTTTAAACCACTTAGACAGGGGTTTACAATTTTTTAGATGCCATATTTTTTTATAAAGCAGCTAGATATTTAATTATTATATATATATATATATATATTACTTTATAAATAATTCAATGAAAATATTCAGGTTTTTCTTTCAAATTGCATTATTACATTTTTCTACGTTCATAGTACTATAATGTTAGATGTCATATTTAATTATGTGATTTTTAGCCGGATTTTGAATTATTTTAAAATATTTTAACAAAATGATTAATTTATTTATTTGTCTTTGTAAAGAACCCATTCTAAAAATAGATAATATTATATTATTAGGAAAAGATTTAGTTTTTGAACTATTATTATAATTTTCTACTCACTATGTTGATGTATATATATAAATTGATTGATTATTTAAGCGGTTTTTTTCATTTTAATATACACAATTCATGTATTTTTTATTTATACACTGCTTTCTTGTTCAACGTTTTCACTTGTATCCTTCTGGGCATAAATAGGTTTGATGAACTGTAAAGGCACATAATGGTTTCTCATACCTTAACCTTGTTACCATGGCTCGCTCTGCTTTCATCTGAACAAACTCCCGACACCCAGTCTGGCTCTGATGATGGCTGGTGCTTTCCCCTCATCACCACCCCCCCCCCCCCCCCCCCCCCCACCCCCCCCCCACCACCCCCCCCTCCCCCCCCCCCCCCCCCTCCCTCCCCCCCACCCCCCCCCCTCAGCACACACTTCTTCTCCGGCCAATCCAGAGTCTAGCAGCCTCCCGTTTCTTCTGTCCTCATAGTCTCTCAGCCATGTCAGTGCACCACATATAAGACTCAGAGATTTTCCCTGCAGGATCAAACACAAGAAAGCTCAAACATCCACCATCATCTAACCTGAGAAAGCGAGATGAGCGGATCTCGAGCGCAGACTGACCGTGCCAGTGGGACTCTCGAATATACCGACTTTCCCCTGATCCAGAGCAGTGTAAAGGGCCTCCATGAAGCTCTCCTGGATGGGATAGGGCTGGAAAGGGAACGGAAACCGACTACTCTTGCTCTCCATGATCAAGTCAGACTGCTGCACGCGCCACACAAACTGAATTTGGCCGAGTTACACACTGACAATAAACTCCTCAGTGTCAACGGAACGTGACTTGAGTCCATATATAAATCTGTCGCTTTCCCCGTGTAATTATATTGACAGCACAGATGGCTGTAAAGAAATATCACATGTAATTTAACATTAAAAAACCCTCGTTCTGACAGCGTAAACTTCCTCGAACGAACGCGCCAGTCTTCTGCTTCAGCCAATGAAAACGAGGAAAACTTCACAGAGGATAGGGACCCGCATCAAATGTCACTCTTTCATGAAAACCGAAATAAGAAACGCCAGGTTTTCACCCTTTCTAGAAAGTCCTCTGTTGAATTTCAAGAACTATCATTCTTTTATTGAAACATCAGTAATGTTTTCTGTTTATTTAATATTTGTATTGTATTTATTCTGTTTTATTGTATTTTATGATCTATCTCAGTGTTAATTTCGTATATTTATCTACTATTTTCGTATTTATCATTTGAATTAGCTTTTTGTTTCATTTGCTTTTATGAGTTGTAGTAATTTTGTTGTGTGCGTTGTCGGTTTTTGTTTTTGTATTTCTATCCCTTTAATTATTTTTATTTCAGATCAGTTTAGTTTTTCTGATTTATTATAATTTAAGTATTATTAAGTGTTTAGCTAGTTGTAGTTAACAGTATACATACTTCTTTATGAATGTCATCCTGTTGATTTTCACTTCTATCTATCTATCTATCTTCTATCTATTCTCTTTCTTCTGTCACTATAACTACAATACATATATTAAATAATACATGTTTAATTTACATGCATTTAAATATTAACATTTTTTGAAAGTGTGCAGCATAAATACTAATGTGTATTTTAAAACAAAATTGTATTATTCTTTTTATTATAATATACACCATTAACAACACTTAGAACATCAAACAGTGCGGGAAAAGAAACATCATCATCATCATAGTATTAAAGGGCTACATATACATGCTGTCTTAGACATTGTGAAAAGACTATATTTAAATGCTTTGTTTTTTATAGGCATAAAAACTCAAAAAATACTGCCAATATTTTAACCCTTATATAAAAGTTTATTTCTCTGACTTTTGGTTTTTATTTTATTATTCTATTTTATTATTTGTTCTTTTTTGTTAACATAATTTTTAGTTTGGTTCTCACTTGTTACAAAGTGCACGTGAGTTGTTTGGCATGTAATAAAGACAAATAATAATTAAAACCTAAACTGACCATATAAAAACCAATAAATTAATAATAATTATAAATATATCTACTGGTAAACAATGTATAGCCTGACTGCACTGTACGTCACTTTGGGTAAAAGAGTTGGAATATTGCATAAATTATTATTATTATTATTATTAATAAATTATATAACAATTTTTTCGTTATTAACTGTGGTTAAGAGTTTCGCGACGGTGCCTAGGGTTGCAGTTAGTTCTAGACAGTGTTGCCAAGTCCGTTGTTTTTCCGAGTCTATTTTACCCGCCCCCCAGGAACGCGATTTGGCTAGTTTTGAGTAGCAATTGGGCGGGTTTTTGTTGTGAAAACCTGGCAACCCTGGTTCTAGGCTCTCGCTCTCGCGCAGCTCTGGAAAGTTCGTCGAGTCGCTTCAGTTTCCAACGACGCGCCGATCGTTTTATAAATACCTCGCACAGCTCGTCCGTGGACTTAAAAACTGCCATTAACAAGCACGAACCGCCAAATATTCGCCGTGGATCACCGAATCCATTCCTAATCGCGATATTAATTCCATTTAGCCCTGCAGACGTCGAGTGATTAATCCAGTGATTTATGTGAAGACCTCAGAAGACGGTCTGTGAGGAGAGTGCTTCTAAGTTATTTTTGGGGCCGTTTCGAAGGAAATATCCATTTTAAATCAAAGATGACTGCAGAAGAGGTGGTGAATGAAGGCTGCAGCACCTCCATCGAGGGTGAAGACATCACCCCGAAGAAAGATGGAGGTGTTTTAAAGGTAAATGCTGCAGTGCCATGAGCCGCATTGACTCTATAAGGGAGATGCGACTGACTGGATGCATGTTAGAGTCAATATTTCTCTCTGTTAGCTCACATTACTGCAGTTCTAGCTGTTGTATGCACTAAAATGTGAATAAACGCTGCTAATTGGTTTCAAACACCGCCTGTTGTTAATTCTGCAGCATTGCTAGCTAACGTTAGATCTTCTTAGCCAGCTTAAAGGGACAGTTCACCCACCAAAATTAAGTTTTATCATAAGTTACTTCTTAATGTCTAACCGAACTTATAAGACTTTATATTTTTTATGTGGAGCACAAAATGAGATGTTTTGCGGTTGGCAGCTCCAGTCACCATTCACTTTCATTGCAGTCTCGTCTAATACAACGAAAGCGAATGGTGACTGATATTGTCATAAGCTCTAAATGTTAAATTCGTGTTCCACAGACAAAAACAATAAAGTCATTCAGGTTTGGAACAACATGAGGGCAAATAAATGTCGACAGAAATCTTATTTTTAGAAGAACTTTTAATTTTTCTTTAGGCGTGTTTCAATGTTGTAGTTTTATTTGTGTAGATTAACCATGTGTAATGTCAAGTAAACATTCAAATGTCGTCTATTTTGAATTTATGTACAAGTGACTCGTTTATGTAATGAACCGAGAGGCAGCCTATTCAATATGCACATGCAGGTCAGCATGTAATTTCAGGAAACTTCTCTCAGGTTAGTGTTTTCAGATGGAAACTGATTCAAACAGGAATTACTTGTTTGGGTAGTTGAACGCTTTCAGTGTAATGCATTTGAGAAATTTATCTGAATGATCTGTAATTATAATTTGCAATATGGCACACCTGTGCAATTTAAAAGTAATTTATTATATACAAATGTAGATGAATTAATTTGTTGTTTTCGGGTAACGTATCATAAATGTAAGCATTAGGCGTGAACATTTTTCTGTCTGCGCTCTTTGAAGATTGACAGATCACAGGTGTAATGCAGAGCGGCCTACAGATTGATGATTAATCTCTCTCTCTCTTCTACAGATGGTCAAGAAGGAGGGTACAGGCACCGAGTTGCCTATGACCGGTGATAAAGTATTTGTACACTATGTTGGAACACTGCTTGATGGCACGCCGTTCGACTCCAGCCGTGATCGAGGAGAGAAGTTCTCCTTTGAGCTGGGCAAAGGTGGGTGTTGTGAGAGTGAAGTGGGTTGAGTGTTTGTCTGCCCTGTACCCTCTCTGATATTTAAACAGGTTGTTGACGCTGTAATTTTATATGGAAATAACACGTTTAGGGTTGGGTATCGTTTTAATTTGACCGATTCCGGTTCCGATTCTGCTTATCGACTCCTAATTCAGATTCCAATAAGATAAAAAAATCCAATATAAAAAAAAATTAAGTCAAACATTTATTCTCTTTTTACAAAGCATTCTGTTGCAGCTGAAAACACAAGCAAAAATCAGCAGCCTACAGAACACTGCAAGAGGAATTTTGCCTAAGCTTTAAAAAAAAAATTACCACAGCAAAAACAACTAGATTAAAATAAATTTCAAATGAAAGTGTTAAAGACAAGTAAACAGTCAGTAATAAGATAGGAACAAACAAATCAATTAGCAATATCATAAATAAATACAACTGAACAAAATTTCAGGTACAGAAACTGTAATTAAAAGTTTAAAAAACACTGCATAGTTTTCTTTTCATAAATAAAATATAGATTAATCAATTAAAGTTATTAAATATATTCAGTCAAGATCAGTGAATGATTTTCTTTTGTTCTTTGATTAACATTAATGACAGGCAGCGGCCGCAGCACGTTTATTAGGCTGCTGTCTCTTTAACAACGAACGCACGCAGATCTAAACATACTGTACATGTGTGGTTTCTTTCTCATCTGTTTACGTTCACATAAAACAAAAATGGCTGTGTTTATGATGATACACTGACGTAGTTTTCTGCATATTGGTCAACAAATACGAAAGAAGTCAGTTTCGGCCCGGAACAACCTTTTCTACAGTGGAAATACACGGAACGGTTCGAGAACGGACACAAACTGGGAACCTGTACTGCGATTTCTGTTCTCTGTGCTTGCGCTTTGTGTGCGCTGCACGCAAACAGGGCGCAAGTTCTTTCCGTTCCTGCACTTAAATCGTTTTTAATCACATTAAAATGCGAACGCAGGAATCGTTAAACAGAATCGAAATGCACGCGTCAAATACCCGGTTCTTGGAAATGTGGAACTGGGTCTAAAATGGAACCGGTTTTCGATAACCAACCCTACACCTGTTATGACTGCTTAAAGTAGCGATTTGATGTAAGTAGGGACAGATCATTTCTTACGTCTGTGATTACGTATTTTTGTAGGCTAACCTGGAAGTTGTTTTTTTTGTTTCCATTTTTTCCCAAAACCTTCCCTCGATGAAACCCCAATAGGATTTTTACGTTGGCTTTTGGATTATTGCAGAAAATAAGCACTGTGAATTAAAAAATTTTGAACCCTAAATACAATCGGCAGAAGTAAAAAGCTAAACATAGGCTATAAACAAACTACACCACAGAACATTTCTTAATACAAACTAAATCACGGTTTGAGAGTTAGAAAATTAGCAAAAGTGCAATTATAAACTGATGAGGCTGTAAAAGCGACTAGTGAGAAGATTAGTTTATCCGTGTTAAGTATTAAGACACCTGTTTAAAAAGTAACAGCTTAAAGGGGTCATATGATGTTGCTAAAAAGAACATTATTTTATGTATTTGGTGTAATGCAATGTGTTTATACGGTTTAAGGTTAAAAAAAACACATTATTTTCCACAATGTACATTATTGTTTCTCCTCTATGACCCACCTTTCTGAAACGCATCGATTTTATAAAGCTCACGCTATCCAGTGTGTTGTGATTGGCTGAATACCTCAAGTGTGTGACGGAAAAATGTTATGCCCCTTACCATAATGTGATGCCCTGTCCGGCCGGAGCGACGAGACAAACACATTAAAACCCATTATAAACGAGGCATTCGTTGCATCCAGTGGAGAAATAATTACTGATTATAATGACTTATACTGTCTTTTTACACGTTGCGTTGCACCGTGCCACGTAAACATAAAACCATGTCTGCATTGTGATCAGAGAAATGACAAACAACAACCGCTACTCTACATTGCTCAAAACTCGCGTTTGAATCGTTAATGGCAAATTCTTTAAATATAAAAAATAGGGATGCTCCGATCCGCCTTTTTCACCTCCAATACCGATTCCGATAACTAGGGTTCAGTATTGGCCGATACCGATACCAGTGAAGTTTTTTCCCTCATTTAAATAAATGTAGAATTTATATCTCTCTGTGTGTGGAACTGATAATCATTCTTTCACAATCTACTAGAGACAGACTACTTCATTATAAAGAAAAAAAAAATAAACATATGAAAAAATATAGGCCTATGTATATTCATAATCTGACAAATTTATCATAAACTAGGTTAGTGGATAATTCGGCAGCAAAAGTTATTCTAGAAAAAAAAGTGCACAATAGTTTTAGAAATCCAAACATTTAGTGAAAAAAACATTTTGTGGGGAACAAATAAAAGTGTTGCACTAAATATGGTAAAATGTTACACAGTGTCTTTGTATATTATAAAATCCATCATACAACACATTCAGAATGTATGTATATATACATTTATACTATAAAATAAAATAAATTTTCTTGAAAATGTATAGCATATTTTTTATAAGGAACAACATCTGGTAATAAGATGGAAAAAAACAATACAGTGCAGCAAACATGTTTTTATACAGTCAACCTCAAAGGGGACACCTTGGCAATGAATCGCATGGCTAGTATCTTTTTTGGTACTAGCAGATAAATACTATATATATACTATATATATAGATAATATATATATATATAGATAGAGAATATATACAACATAACATATACAGTGGGTACGGAAAGTAGTCAGACCCCCTTAAATTTTTCACTCTATGTTATATTGCAGCCATTGCTAAAGTCATTTAAGTTATTTTTTTTTCCTCATTAAAGTACACACAGCTCCCCATATTGACAAAAAAACGCAGAATGTTTGACATTTTTGCAGATTTATTAAAAAGAAAACTGAAATATCAATGGTCCTAAGTATTCAGACCCTTTGCTGTGACACTCATATATTTAACTCAGGTGTTGTCCATTTCTTCTGATCATCCTTGAGGTGTTTCTACACCTTCATTTGAGTCCAGCTGTTTTTGATTATACTGATTGGACTTGATTATGAATGCCACACACCTGTCTATATAAGACCTAATAGCTCACAGTGCATGTTCAGAGCAAATGAGAATCATGAGGTCAAACGAACTGCCTGAAGAGCTCAGAGACAGAATTGTGGCAAGGAACAGATCTGGCCAAGGTTACAAAAACATTTCTGCTGCACTTAAGGTTCCTAAGAGCACAGTGGCCTCCATAATCCTTAAATGGAAGACGTTTGGGACGAAGAGGAACCCTTCCTAGAGCTGGCCGTCCGGCCAAACTGAGCTATCGGGGGAGAAGAGCCTGGGGGAGAGAGGTAAAGAAGAACCCAAAGAACACTGTGGCTGAGCTCCAGAGATGCAGTCAGAAGATGGGAGAAAGTTGTAGAAAGTCAACCATCACTGCAGCCCTCCACCAGTCCGGGCTTTATGGCAGAGTGTGTAAGGCACAGGAAAGGCCGCATGGAGTTTGCTAAAAAACACCGGAAGGACTCCAAGATGGTGAGAAATAAAATTCTCTGGTCTGATGAGACCAAGATAGAACTTTTGGCCTTAATTCTAAGCGGTATGTGGTGGAGAAAACCAGGCACTGCTCATCACCTGTCCAATACTGTCCCAACAGTGAAGCATGGTGGTGGCAGCCTCATGCTGTGGGGGTGTTTTTCAGATGCAGGGACAGGACAACTGCTTGCAATCGAGGGAAAGATGAATGCGCCCAAGTACAGGGATATCCTGGCGAAAACCTTCTCCAGAGTGCTCAGGTTCTCAGACTGGGCCGAAGGTTTACCTTACAAAAAGACAATGACCCTAAGCACACAGCTAAAAGAACGAAGGAGTGGCTCACAAAAACTCTGTGACTGTTCTTGAATGGCCCAGCCAGAGCCCTGACTTAAAAACAAATTGAGCATCTCTGGAGAGACCTAAAAAATGGCTGTCCACCAACGTTTACCATCCAACCTGACAGAACTGGAGTGGATCTGCAAGGAGGAATGGCAGAGGGATCCCCAAATCCAGGTGTGAAAAAACTTGTTGCATCTTTCCCAAAAAGACTCATGGCTGTATTAGATCAAAGGGTGCTTCTACTAAAAATATGAGAAAAGGGTTGAATACTTAGGACCATGTGATATTTCGTTTTTCTTTTTAATTAAATCTGCAAAAATGTCAACAATTATGCGTTTTTCTGTCAATATGGGGTGCTCTGTGTACATTAATGAGGAAAAAAAATTACCTTAAATGATTTTAGCAAATGCACTGCAATATAACAAAGAGTGACAATTTTAAGGGGGTCTGAATACTTTCAAGTACCCAATGTATATAGATATATATATATATATATATAATATATATATATATTTACTTTCATATTAAACTCAAAAACGAAAGATCGATGATACCGGCTCACCTATTATCATCCCTGTTTTGATTTCAGAGAATCAGTTCGAGCAAATGCTTAAGAAAATCAGTTACAACTGCAGCAGCAGAGGACTATTATTCTGATGCGTGCTTCTGCTGAGAACTGATGACCAGGCACGGTTTGATCTTCGTGACCAATACCGAAAGGGGCGTTTAATTCCGCCCAGTGTAGAATTGAATATGCAAGCGGTTTACTCAGTTTTTCCAAAATGACGAAAACAAAATTCAGCTGAATGCGCGTTTTTTGGAAAAAAAAACGAAAAAGGAGCCGTTTTCAAATTTTCCTACTTTCAATATTAAATTAAAAAACAAATGATCGAATGATACACGGAATGGTGAGCACCACGCCCAATGGATTAACGTTTGTGCAAAGGTTCCACCTTACTACAGGGGAAAATCGGCAGTTCTTAAAATCTGAGTAATTCTAAATGAACTCTGTTATTTTTACAGGAAAATTCAACAAAGTATATTGTTTACATGTAGCGTGTCAATTCTGCATGTTATGTAAGACTCGCTCTCGCTCTTTGCTCACAGTGAGAGAAAGCGACGGCGAGTCGTGCACCTTCACACTAGAAACACATTACGCCAAATACACAAACACAGGTGCGCTGCGCATTCATTCAAATTAACTGAAAAATATCAGATCGCTTGACGGAGAGTGAAACTCTGAAGCGCTCAGTCAGAGAATGTTCGGCGAGTGAAAATATATCTGTGCTAATCATACTTAGCCTCCAACTCACACACTGGCGAGCAAAATCTGTGAATTTATTAGCCATTGGCTAATATTAGACATCATTTAGTTGCCCAGAGTGAAGATTTAGTCGCATATGCGAGTGATTTACTCGCAATGTAGAGGTTTGACAGTCTATGAGCACAAAGCGCTTACAACGTGCGCACATTGTAAGAGCTTCGTGTTAAAAACTGCAAAGCACAAAGGGAAGAGAAATTGATGCGTAGTGTATTATATCTGTGCAACAGTTATTGAGCCTTTCTTTTAACAGTTTTAAATTTCAGTTACTGTGCACGTTAAAAAACAATTGAGTCTCTTCTTCGCCCGTGTTTTGTTCTCACAGACACCCGGTAGCAAGTAAAAAAACAACATGAAATCCGGCAAGAAGATAAAGTCCTTTTTGCAAAATCATAGACATGTATTTACAAATCAGGTATAATGGGAACACAGAATGATCTTGGAGAGAGCTTTACCGAGCTGACTGCTGTAACCGAACGCGACCAGGGTTTAAAGGCTGAACGAATGACTGACAGCCACAGCGGAGAAAAGAGTTTGTGTGAACTTTAATGTAAGGACTTAAATATTCATATGTAGCTCACATTAAGCTATCGTATGGCTTCAGAAGTAACACAGAATAATTCGAACAATCGGAGAGAGAAAAAAAAAAATCTCGGATTTGGATCAGCTCTCTCTGACCGATTCCCGATCCGAGAAAAATGGCACTATCGGAGCCGATACCCGATATGAATATCGGATCAGCGCATCCCTAGTACAAAAAAGCTAGCAGTCTGAGTCAGAACAGCCGGCATGTAGTCTACTCTACCAGGATCAGGAAACAGTCCTCCATAAAATGCGCGGCACACATCTGAATATTTGGTTTTGAACTGTTCTGGAACAGTGTTGTTAAATACAACTTAACCACTGATTTCTAAATGTGTCCTCTTTTGGAAGGCCAAACAAAGTATTTTCGCTTTCACAACGATACACACAGCGCATTCACGACATGGCGGTGGCGGCAACAATACTACAGTGAGAATAAAAGCTACGCCTTTTTTTTTTGCGTGAACATTTGGGCGGCGTTATGCAAATCTTCCCACATAGTGACGTAGACATGTGGGGGCATGTTAGAACGAGCCGTTTTAGGTAGGTGTGGTTGACTCTTAACTTTTATAAAGAATATCTCTTTGTATTTGAGACTTTAGTCTTTGCAACTTTACAGATCTTCTTTATGCACCAAGAGCTTGCAACCTCCAAAGAGAAAGGAAAACTTGAAATAGCATCATATGAACCCTTTAAACTCGTTTAACAAGCATTTTAGAAATAAAAACGTAAAAATATCTTGGCTGCTTGTGTTAACCACAGATCTTATTTCAGGCATTTAACCAAAAACTCATTCAAAAATACATTGACCTTGGGCTGATGGAAACCGGATGTGCAAAAACGCTAACTTGTTTACAGGTTTTGGCCTCCAAAAAAATACGTCATCCCTTTTGTGTTGTACATTCGAGTGAAACAAATCATCAAAAAAGATGGATTTGACGAGAATTTGGTTCTGTGCATTGGTTGTTTATTGGATGGAGGCAGATCTGAACACGAGCTTGCTGTTGATTGTAAGGAAGGGCTGGGGTTTAAATAGACTGAATGATTGGAGAAGTCAGTCATTTCACTGAAACATCGATATATTGATTAAAAATGGTAAGGTCAAAAAAAATTAAACATGCATGAATGAATCATTCACAACATGCATTTAGAAAACATGAATTTCCATTTCATGCCAACTTTAAACCATCTTGAACTTAACCATGTGCAGTGTGGGAACTGCAGGGATTAGGGACAGATGTAGTTAGAAAATACAGAATAGATAAGACATTGTCTAGCATGCAAGTCAACCATTTTAAACCATTGTTTGCTCTCTCACAGGTCAGGTGATCAAAGCATGGGACATCGGTGTGGCCACGATGAAGATTGGCGAGATCTGCCAACTGATTTGCAAACCTGAGTATGCCTATGGAGCTGCTGGCAGCCCACCCAAAATCCCACCCAACGCTACCCTTGTGTTCCAGGTGAGGTCCAGATGCATGTGAACAGGATATTCAGAATATTGTTTTGTATAATAAAGAAAATTGTAAGGAGTTTGTGTATTGTCTGGCAGGTGGAGTTGTTTGAGTTTCACGGGGAGGACATCACAGATGAAGAAGATGGTGGAATTATTCGCAGGATCATCACTAAGGGGGAGGGGTACACAAAGCCTAATGAGGGTGCATCTGTGGAAGGTGAAACACTGCTCTTATTCCTCCAACAATCAATAAATGGAGAGCAATTCATCTACATGTCAGTCTGCAAGGGTCCACTAAATGAGTAAAGCAAATGTTAACAGAAGAATGAAGCGAAACTAATTTAAAGAAACAGTTGACCCGAAAATTGCTTTCTCCAGTGCACTATTCCTTTAATCATTTTGTGTGAGTGCACTCTTTGCAGTAGTTAATCGTTCTATTTCTTTGGGTTAGTGTGGTTGGAGGGCTGTCACGAGGACCGCGTTTTCGACGAGCGTGAGCTGAAGTTTGAGGTGGGAGAAGGAGAAAGTTTGGGTCTGCCTCCAGGTGTGGAGAAAGCCCTGCAGGCTATGGAACAGGGAGAAGAGGCACTCTTCACCATCAAACCAAAGTAAAGACACATTTCTTACAACTGCAAGCAGTGTCTGTTGATGTCCATGCTTTATGTTCGTTTATTTATGCGTGATCATTAATCTTAGGTATGGCTTTGGAACTGCTGGCAGCAACAAATTCGACATTCCACCTAATGCTACGCTGCAGTACAAAATCAAATTGAAAGCATTTGAGAAGGTCAGTGTGTGCTCCTAAATAAAAGCAGTGCACAGAGGAATTCACTCAGGAAAAAGCCAGTATATTGGGATATTATGTTTTTGAGGTTAACATTTAGGGAACTTTTGGGTATGTAATATAACATTTACT
>JADLZN010001385.1:0-194111 GCA_018155175.1 Sinocyclocheilus anophthalmus | reverse complement strand
GATAGATAGATAGCTAGTGGGAGATAGATAGATAGATAAGATAGTGATAGATAAGATAGTGTGATAGATAGATGTGATAGATAGATAAGATAGTGTGATAGATAAGAGTGCGATAGATAGATAGTGTGATAGATAAGAGTGTGATAGATAGATAAGATAGTGTGATAGATAAGAGTGCGATAGATAGATAGTGTGATAGATAGATGTGTGATAGATAGATAAAGATAGTGATAGATAAGATAGTGTGATAGATAGATGTGTGATAGATAGATAAAGATAGTGATAGATAAGATAGTGTGATAGATAGATGTGTGATAGATAAGATAGTGTGATAGATAGATAGTGTGATAGATAGATAGATGTGTGATAGATATAGATGTGTGATAGATAGATGTGTGATAGATAGATAAAGATAGTGATAGATAAGATAGTGTGATAGATAAGAGTGCGATAGATAGATAGTGTGATAGATAGATAGTGTGATAGATAGATAGATGTGTGATAGATAGATAAAGATAGTGATAGATAAGATAGTGTGATAGATAAGAGTGCGATAGATAGATAGTGTGATAGATAAGAGTGTGATAGATAGATAAGATAGTGTGATAGATAAGAGTGTGATAGATAGATAAGATAGTGTGATAGATAAGAGTGTGATAGATAGATAGTGTGATAGATAGATGTGTGATAGATAGAAAGATAGATAGATAGATGTGTGATAGATAGATAAAGATAGTGATAGATAAGATAGTGTGATAGATAGATGTGTGATAGATAGATAAGATAGTGTGATAGATAAGAGTGCGATAGATAGATAGTGTGATAGATAAGAGTGTGATAGATAGATAGATGTGTGATAGATAAAGATAGTGATAGATAAGATAGTGTGATAGATAAGAGTGTGATAGATAGATAGATGTGTGATAGATAAGATAGTGTGATAGATAGATGTGTGATAGATAGATAAGATAGTGTGATAGATAAGAGTGTGATAGATAGATAAGATAGTGTGATAGATAAGAGTGCGATAGATAGATAGTGTGATAGATAGATTATCAGACTTTAAAAATTAACTTCAGACATAAGCAGGTACCTTTAAACACATCATTGGTCTTTACTTTCTCAGTTCTATTCAAGAGTTCAAATTACAAAACATTTTGATAGTCTGTTGAACTGACAGCTAATTAATTGTTGAAAAATATCTTATGTATCTGAAATATATCTTAAATATTCATATCCCATATTTTGAACACGGCCTTACAAAAAAATGAACAGCATTCTGTTGTAGAACTAATCAGGATTCCGTTGTGCACACTGACTCTGGACACTTTGAATACATCTCCAACATATCAGCTGCTAAGCACAACAGAAAGCGTAGAGTCTGTTGGTATAATTTTCTGCTAGATTGCACGGTTATAATTACTCCCCAGATCAGCTGTACTGATGAGAGTATTGATCTGTCCACTGACAGTCATCACAACAAACACACAGAATACGAAATAATTGCCATAAAACACATCCCTGAAGACAATCAACACGAGAATTGAGTATTCTCCTAATAAAGTTGTTAATCTACTCACCCTCATGGGTCTTGTAAACCCACAGGACTGGTTTTCTTGCATTAGAACAACAAAGGAGATGTTTAACAGATTGTCCAAGCTGCTCTTTCTAATAAAATAAAGTCAAGATTTTTGGAGGGAACTAAGACTTTTACAAAACATACATTTTTAATTATTTCAAAAATATCTTTATTTCATAATTAACATGATTATTTTCAAAATTCCCTCACATCCTGAGACTAATTTCAAACTATTTTTGCTGTCTTGAAAGTGTGTTTAAATGGCATTGTTTTAGTGTCAGATATTATTATAGTGTACATATAGTATTTTAGTTTTTATTAATATTTTGTAATAAATGTTACAAATATTTTACATTTGAAGTATTTTTAATTTAATTCATTAACATCAACACACACACACACATAAAATTGTGTGTTGTCCTTAAATAAAGTTTTGGTAATTTAATGTGTGTTTTGCCATTTTATTTGTCTATATAGTTTTTATTCATTTTATTTCATCTTTTTTATTTTAGTACATAAAGTTAAAATAAATAAAAATGAGTGATGTTGTAATGGCAAAAAAATACCTTAAACATTTGATTTCAGTTAAAGTTTATTTCAATTGATCTCGTTTTCTTAAATTTCATGGTTTTGATTTTAGTCAGCTATAACAACTCTGCATCATGGGAAAGATTCAAAGATTCAACCTAGAGCAGAGAACGCTTTAATACTGATCTACAGTATATGAACAATACGTCACTTTGACTTCAGAACACACAGAGACCATATCATCCCTGTTCCTAATATGTAAATTGGCAAAAACGACAAAAAGGCCAATGTAAACAAATGTGGCATGTTTGTGAGTTTGGCATGTTGTACAGATCACGGGAAGAGACAAACCTGACATGCTCCTCGTTCATGTCAACAACCACTTGAAAACTATTAATTCTGAGTGCAAACATGGTTAAAAATACAACGTGTTCCCAAAACCAAAATTAAAAAAACACTTATCTTCATTCACGGAAGTACTGGAGAGGAAGTGATGTCACATTCGGCTCAAAGACTCTTCCTGTATTAGCGAGCGGATTCCTAAACGTTCTGCCAAGATAATAGATTCTCCAATCATCTGGGATTGTTCGTAAGAGGCATTGAAGTGTTTACCCAACAATGGCATAATCTTCACCTCGTGACAACCAGAAATCGTCAGTAGTAAGCGTGTCGCCTCCTCGAACGCTTAAGCCAATTCAGTCAATTAATCCTATTCATTACTCAAACTCTGCTGAGAAATACACGTATTTCACTGAATGTCGAATCATTCGCGCCGGAAATAAACAAAGTGGACTCCAAACCCTCATATAACATTATTAAAACATGCATGTGTTGAGTCACGTAAAAGAGCAGCGCTCGCTTGCTTCAGTCTGCATCGTTTCAGTATTTCATACATGCACTTTTCATGAGCATGTGATTGGCTGAGGTATTGACATTCATTATTAGTGCATGATATTTGCACTAACGTCAAAAAAACAGGATTCAAAAACTTAAAAAAAGTGAAAAAAAAAGTGAAAAAAAACAAAATTAAATTACCAAAAAAGGTAACAAATGATGTTATCAGCGACATCAGACATACAAATATCAAATGAATACAGGAGACAGACTATAATTTGGACAGATCTATTCTGCTAAAACACATTGGGGGTTTTTTATGAGGTGAAAGTATTTTTTTTTAAAAATTCAAAAAAACAAAAATAATAATACATTTGTTTTTGCTAATTTCCACTGGTATTTGCCGAGCACTGAGGTTTGGCTGTTGGCTTGTAATTAACATCACTGATAAGGACCCAAAGGCTCATTAAAATACTTCTGCAGGGTGTTGCATTACTGAGTGAAAACATCAAAATAATATAATAAATCCTATTTTGCATGAAGCCTGTTTTTAGTACTATTATTAGTTTTGATGACAATTAAGTGCATATCATTGTTGCAATGTGAAAAAATAAAGACGGCCACTATTATACTGAATATAATTAACTCTCATTTTAACAAAATCTCTTTTTTTTTACATTACAGTAACGAATGTTGGGAGAAATGTGCTTAATTAACATGAAAATAATTTAATAAAAGCACAAAATCTTCAAGGTCTTATAAACAGGCTTCATTTGTTGTTATGCAAAATGTAATTTATTATTTATTTTCCCTATGATTTGTCCGGTTAAATATTTCCTCATTCAATTCATCCTGTACTGTAGAAACATTTTCATTACAAATGGCAAATTCTTGACTGTAATGAACTTTTTTGGTGAAATAAGTTTTTTCGAAGTTAATTCGTTTGCTTAACGTTGGGGTTGAAATGAGTCGGGGTGTGTGTGTGTGTGTGTGTGTTGTGGCGGCGTAAGGCAGCTCAAGAGTCAGTCCTTGTCTGGGCCAGCGCAGGTGTCCTATTTTTTTTCCCATTGTGTCAGTCATCTTTTCACCTCAGTGCTGCCCTCTGCTGGCTGGCTGCCGTTAACGGTGAGGTTAACGGAGAGAAAGGCGGACCGTGGGCCCCGAGCTGCTGTCTCTGCATGAATTGCTCTCTCTGTTCTAGGCTCAAGCTCAGTTGAAGCCCAGTCCGGCTCCCTTCGGCCTCTGAGACGCACGAATGGGCTCCGTGATGCCTCTGCCGTCAGGGCCCAGGCCCGACCCTGGGGTCCAGCCCATACTCTGCAGCATACGGTTCCCCACGTTTGACTCCGGCAGAGGAGCAGCGCACTCACCCACCACACCTGAGAGAGAGAGACACGGAGAGAACGGGATAATCTGCATTAAACGGTAAAGCTCATTGATGTAATGCACTTAATGGGTTGAAAGAGTCCTTAAGTAAGATCTTAAGATGAACTCATGCGTGAAGTGCATTTAAAAACCCACAAAATAAATAAAATGTCTGATCAAATGTCCAATAAAAAGTTTAGTTAACCAAAAATATGAACTTTTCACATTTTTAAAAGATATATGTGCAATGTAATGTGTAAATATACAAATGTAAAATGTAAATATTAAATTTAATACCATTTATAAATATAAATACATACAGACAGACATTTCATCCCCTGTCCCTCAAGGATCAGTGCTGGGCCCACTGGGTATACTGTATATGCTCCTATCTGTTAATGTCTCTAGCAGGCACTAATTTCATGCTATGTGACGACACTCCACTGTACATAGACCAGCTCATCCACTCTGCTGCCTGTCATCTTCCACCTTGACTACCTGTCTGGAGGAGGTAAAGGCGTGGATGAGCCAAAATTTTCTGCAGTTGAACAGCTCAAAGACTGAAGCCATTCTAGTAGGCACCCCACACCAGGTCCAGACATCTGTCATTTCCAGCATTACCTTTTCTGGCCAAAACATTCCACTCTCAACACAAGTTATCAATTTGGGTGTTAGAATGGACTCTCATCTCACCTTTAAGGCTCGTGTTAAACATCTGTGCAAGACTTCCTTTTTCCATCTTAGGAATATCACTAGACTTCGTCCTATGTTCACTCTTGCAGATGGGGAAGCTTGTCCATGACTTTGTCTCCTCCAAGCTGGACTACTGTAATGCGCTCCTCATCAGGATCCCTGGCAAAAGCCTCCAGATGCAGCAGTACATTCAGAACAGTGCTAGGATCCTGATGAGGGTACGCAAATACGGTATGCAAATAATTCTCAAATCACTACACTGGCTTCCTGTTTCATTCAGGATTGTTTATAAGGTCTCCCTCCTTAGCCATCAGTGCATCCATGGCGACGCTCCATCATATCTCAAGGAACTCCTTACTCCACAAACTTCTAAACTTACACTCCATTCTGCATCAACATGTCTATTAAAATCCCCCAGGACTAAGCTTTGCACTATGGGAGATCAGATTTCTGTTCAGCTGCTCCGAGTTTGTGGAATGCTGTCCCTGACCATCTACGGACTCCACAGACTGTCGATGCTTTTAAACGTGGCCTCAAATCCTACCTTTTTAGCAAAGCCTTTGAATGATTCTTAATATTTTTTCTTGTTTTTAATCTGTAGCACTTTGGGATTCTGTGTGAATATAAAGTGCGTTATAAATAAAATGTATTATTATTATTTATAGGCTGTTAACAATTTTAAGACAAATTTCCAAAACAAAAATTTTAAAAAAAAACGGGGTATATAGGGATAATAAAATTGTTTTTATTAAAAATACATTTTTAAGATTTATTTTTGCCATTTGCTTTTATTGTTATATGACCGTTAGGGCTGGGCAATTTGGCAAAAAATGTAAATCTCGATTTTGTTTTTAAAAAACGATTTTTTAACTAGTCAACTTGAAAACTATTTTTCTAAACTGAAAACTATTTTTTAACTTTTTTGTCATTAACTCTCTAGTTAAAGAACATTCTATTCCAAGTGCATCACACATGAAGTTGTCAACATGATGAAAAATGTTAAACAAATCACATGTTAAATATCTTTGGTTGGATCGTTCTTTTCTCTTTACTGTTATCACTGACATATTGTCAAAGTTTAATTCTAACGTTTGGCAATATTTCTATTCAAAATCGCGATTCCTCGATTTCTAAAAAATAAAATTGTGGCAAAACATTAAATTCAAATTAATAGATAAAACCGGAAAAATCACCCAGCCCTAAGGACAGTATAGAGATGACAGAAAGTGAAGTGGGAGAGAGAGGGGGAACGGGATCGGAAAAGGTCCTTAAACCGAGATTCGAACTCGGGACGCCCGTAGTGCAACAGCGCTATATGTCTGCACACTGCCGACATTTTTATATAAAGTGTCAAAATTATTAAGATTATTATAATAAAACAATTTATTAGTAATAATTCATCTGTCGATTTTCATTAGCATAAATAATACATTAATCAATTAATATATAATTCTTATATACTTTTTACAAAACATTTACAACAAATGGCATAAATGCAAAACCGGTCCGACTGAGCATTATTGTCAAGCCCTGTTTGAGCTGTATCTGAATTCCCCCTCCATTAAAGCATGCAGGCCTCTGAGAGTCACAAGACTGTAATGAGGCTTATCCAAGAGGTTGCTGACACTTTCTTTCTTTTGAGCTAATCTCTGATGCCTTTTATCAGTGCTCATGATATGGGTTGTAAAATAGAGGTTTATGTCATAGCATGTGTTGCTTCTGATCAGACTATTACGGTATTTATTCTGCTTAATAATGAATGTGTGTGTGTGTGTGTGTTGACGATCATAGAGGCTCGGGGTATAATGATCTACAAGGCTTTGGATTACGGCCTGAAGGAGCATGAGGAGAGAGAGCTCAGCCCTCCTCTGGAGCAGCTCATCGACCTCATGACCAACATGGCAGACACAGAAACAGACTGTCCTGATGAGGGATATGAGGCAACAGAGGAAGAGGATGAGGGAGATGAAGAACTCACAGAAGTCTCCAACATCCGTGGCTACCGTGACATCATTTCCGTAAGTATTGATAGAGCAATATACATCGGCTAGACCAATTATTGGCTATTTTGTCATTATTGGCATTGGCCGACAACTGTGATCGCCTGTCCGATCAACAGAAGTACTGTTTGCCAATTTAACCAGTTACCAAATCTACCAATAGCCCTGTCAGTTGTGTTTTTTGAGTGAATATTTAGTAAATTCAGTTTTTATTTAATTGATCCTTTTTTACCATCCTCATGTTATATTCCATAAATGTATTTATTAATTTGTTGAATAATAAAATGTATGGGGTTTAGTTTACGAATGCTGTTAACTATATAAACCGTAAAATTTTAATTTAATTTAATTTAATTTAATAATACTGCATTTTTATCAATATATATTTATGCATTAATGAACTTATCTAATTAAATAAAAAATTATCTATTTATTTATATAAAATGAAATGTTAGGATCCAATTGAAAATAAGTTTTTATTTAATATTTTATGTAACTGTCAAAATTGCAAATATCTTTTAAATACATTTTATGAATTAGTTTTATTTTTTTATTGATTGATTTTATTAATTAATATTACTCTATTAATGACTTTACAAATTTTTATATAAATGACGTGGATTTTTTTTTAATAAAATGATACTATTATTCACTTTATTTATTATTGTTATTAAATAAGTAATCAACTATGGGATACAATGCCAAAATTTTATTTTTATTATCAAAATGTTACAGTACTTGAAACACTTATTAAATGTTAAAATAGATTTTTAATTAAAATTGAATTTAATTAGTTTGTTAATAATTATTCGTTCACACATTAAGTAAAATATTAATGAATTCATTTAGAATTTTAATATATGAATATATTTTAATCTGAATATTGAACCGGTGTGGATCGTAGGAAGCAAGATCTTCCTCACAGTTCCTGAGTTGGGTTTATCTGCTCTCTGTAAAGATCGGTGTGAGTGTTATTTACTGAGAGTTACTCTCTCAGCTGGTATTCATTATGCTGCTTAGTGCTCCCTTAGGCCCACTCCAGTAACGCATTACCCTGAGACTCCATAAAGGCCTTCAGACACTTAGCAGCACCGGTTATTTTAAATTACAGTCATATTTATCAATAAACTAATGGAGAAGCTCTTTACAAACTGTGGAAAGAAAGAATATGACCAGACTGAGACCACACAGATACTAACATTAGCATGAATTTAAATCGTAACAAGGAATACCATGAAAACACCCATGGAAGCTGTTAAATGACAAACAAACAAGCAACATATGGTCAGTTTGGTTCACAATATGTTCTGCACTATTCCGCAGGGCCATTTCAGACTTGTTAGATAATGTCTGTCCTTTCATGCCTTCCTTTCAGTCTCCAAATTTAGTGACAAGGTTGCAGTGCACAAATGTTTTTTTTTTTTTTTTTTATTTTTTTTTTTTTTTTGTTTTTTTTTTTTTTTTTTTTTTGTTAAAACGTGACATAGATTTCCTCCAACTGAAACTGGTGCACTTTAACGTCTCTATTTAGACTGAGAAAGATTGACAAAAATAAAGAGGAACGAGAACAGAAGATAGTGGACTACCTTTGAGGCATATGCCTCTTTCATTATCTCAGCCCATTCGTTTGGAATGGGAAAATAAAAGGACTTCCTGGAGTGTTTCTTTAACTTCCTTTAGCGCATCCTCCTTAAATGGTTTTTCATTTTTTCCTACTTTTGCTTCTTATCGCTCTCCTGTCAGGTCTAGCAGGTTTTTTTCCCTTGTCGTAGACAATATTCTCGTTAAGCGTGATTCCTCAGCAAAACGCGTCACAGGGACGGTGAATCTACGCTGCGCAAGACATTCCTGAAGAGGGCAGAGCTCAAGGGAAGGTGTGGGGAAAAATGTCATTAAGCCGGTTGGAGGTGTATTTGTTCAGCGTAATTGTGCATTTTAAAATACGTGTTATGCTCAAACTATTATACCTGAGACTGAATTTAATCAGAGTCATGCTAGCTTTGGGTTTGGCTCTCAGCTATGTGCCAAAACATAATGTGTTACGCCAGGGTTAACTTGTTAGACAGATTCGGAAGATGATTTTCTTAAAGTCTGTGGAAAAGATGCGAGGATTAACTTGTCAGACAGAGTTGGACGAGACCTTAAATGCACTTCTGTCCTCTGAAACAGTCAACTATTTTAGGAAAGATACTTGTTGACAAACAGAACAATTACTAATGATTTGTAGTCGTACTCTAACCAAT
The DNA here is from genome assembly GCA_018155175.1 of Sinocyclocheilus anophthalmus. NCBI lineage: Eukaryota > Metazoa > Chordata > Actinopteri > Cypriniformes > Cyprinidae > Sinocyclocheilus > Sinocyclocheilus anophthalmus. The sequence goes on along the minus strand of JADLZN010001385.1, from coordinate 184,869 downwards.
TTGCTCATGAATGGACCAAAGAAGTGGAATGTTTGAGAGCATTTCTGTGCAGTGTATTTATAGGAACATTCAAATGGAAAATAATTCAAATTAAACATTCATTTTCCTCTGTGATTCTTTGTTTGCTCTCAATCTAAGGGACAATAATATATGATCATATGATGGTTGCCCAAACAAGAAAGTAGCCTCATGCAGAGTTTCCTAAACTGGGGTTTGTGAATTGATGAAAAGGTAACAGTTACTTAAATCAAAGGTAACATTTAAATAAATAGGTTTCTTTTCAATAAAACCAATCAAAATTAAAACACTTGAAATATTTTATAAAAAAATTAAAAATCTAATATTAACTTAAATCTCAGAGGGTCTTAAGGGATAGATAGAAATTTTTTTGTCAACAATTTTTTGTGTATATTTTAGGTCAAAAAACCAAAACAAAAAAAAAAAAAACCCACACACTACCAATACTTGCAAAATGATCAGAGACAGTAATTTATTGACAATGTTTCGGTCTCATGACCTTCAACAGGCATATTCAAACATATAAATGCGAGCTCAATCACATTAAAATCATCACTGCGAAGGACCATACTAATAACACCCAATGAATACATCATTAACTCCACTTCCTCATAAAAAATTCACATCAAAAATATATATATGCCGTTCACTTTAAACCACGTTTTAAAAATATAACATCTTTTACATTTGTGACCCCCTTTCATCATTCATCGCCCTCCCATTTTCCCCCTCCTTTTCGCCCCATGCCCCCCCCCCCCGCTGTTTTATTGCTGTCGCATGGACCCCTTCCGGTCATGATTGTCAGTTTAATGTGATTTTTAGCTCGCATTTCTTTGGCTGGACTTGCACATATGCCCCTTGTCTGTTGATTTTGAATGTCTCTTCTTGATGTGTGATGAATGTGTCTTACGAAAACATTTCGTCAATATAAATGCTAGTGCTTGTTTCTAGGTGTTTTTTGGGCTTTTGTCCCCCCCCCCCGATTGACTCGGTCCTTTCCGGTCCAGTGTTTTTGATACTCTTTGCCACTTTATTGTTTTGGCTACCCCTTTTTTACCCCCAATACTGTGCTTGCACGGTATTTTCTTTGTTTTTTGCACTTTTTTGGGCTTTTGGTCCTACGCATTCACATCTATTACCCCACCGGCAGCGTGTTTGCGCCCAGCACCGGATTGTTTAGGGATATTTTCCACGACATGGACATGACAAAAACTGCTAGGCATTTAATGCTCTGTGAGGCCTTCGTCTCACGTTTTCTCCTCGCCAGCTGTCACATCTCATCTTCCCGGCCCAGCAGATGCTCGAACAACTACAAGGCCGTATCGTCGATGTGCCCCGTACGCACAGAGACACACAGGAGCTACGACCTTCCTCTTAGAGAAGATCAGAGTGCCAAAGAGGAATGAACCCCATATGTCACTCCTGTTTTTCACGTGGGATCCAAAATGATTTACAAGTACCATTATGAGTTTTGTTTTGTGCCAGCCATTGAAACGAATAATACAAAAAAAAATCAGAAACCACCAGCTTTATATATTTATGTATGTATGTATGTATTCGAATTTTCTCATTTCTCAGCTTTACTGAAACCACAGAACGCATTATAAGCTTACCAAATTATGTACAAACTGCTTTTTTCATTTCTTTGTTCTTCCATTTAGTTTAATTTGCTGAAGAGCTGTATTTTCAGTTCTGTGTCATTTATGCCAAAAAAGCAAGTGAAATAACAAAAACAACAACAAACTTTTATAGTAAGCATCTTACAAAGATATTGACAGGGTGAAAATCGAAACAGCTGTATACATGTACAGTACTGAAAGCGTGATGCTGTTTTATCAGCTTGAATGGAGTTAGTGGGCTGACAGCACAAGTGACTCATAAATAGGCTGTGGACTGTGGAGGTGGATTGAAACCAGTGCTTTATTACCCAACACACTGTCATATGCTTGTTTCATCAGGTTTTAAGAATGTAAATATTGTGCTAATATGTTTTTTTTGCTATAGGACTTTAAGTATTCTTAGATATTCACACCTACATTTTGCATTCATAACAAGGACACCATTAAGCGATATATATTTTCTGAGGAATTTTTCTCAGGCGGTATATCGCAACTATTTTCTACATTGAGATTTTACAAACAGTACCAAAAGCATGTGTGTCAGTTACCGTGATGTCTTACCATTTGTAATATTTTCTTATAATTTTATCTTTTAAGAGAAGTTAATATGAACCTCCTAACGCGGGTAAATAAGGTGCACAATTGTACTTTGAAATTAACGGTACCGCCCCCCATCTGACAGCTCTGTACCTTTCTTTTTATGAGAGTCTATTTTCTTGTTCTGTTATATTTCACTGTCTCATGAATTGTTCGAACCTCCTCAGTCCTATAGTTAGTACCACAACTCCATCAATTGAGTCATTTTAAAAATTAATAAAGACTTGACTGCTTGCCTAGGGCGCTCTCTAGCTTAACGATTGGATAAGTTGACGCCACTTTCTGGAATTATTGAGTGACTGTCAAACAAGTGTCTTCAGCGATTATAACTAATATTCTTAGAAGTGTTTTAGGCTTCTTATGCCATAGTAATATGGGCACCATCGCAAATTGAGGGATCGATATCACTCCTCTCAACTCTACACAAACAAGAGTGCAGATAAATAGCCCTCATACCTTCTATTGAAGGCATGTTTTGAACACCTCCACAGAGACTGAAAGTTCACCCTCAAGTCCTCGACAGAAACTTTTTTTTAAGAGATTCGCTTGACATTTCACCGTGTAACATTATGAACAGCTTTACCTTGCCATACTTGAAGTCCCCATTTTTCCATTATTAAACATGCAGTCAACTTGCTAGTTGTGCAGAGCCATTTTCTTTTTGACTTAAATATTATTTTTTTTATTACCAACCAGACAAAACTAAGTCCAAAACCACCCTGTCCATTACATTGTGCAATTGATGAATAATATCTTATGTCATCTCGATAGAGACTATACCACAGTGTTGCCCCTTTTACTCTACTGCTTTGATGACAAAAACCCTCGGCACTGTTCAGATTCAACACAAAAATTGTGAATGTCTATTTGCTTGAGTTGTGTAAATAAACTTGACAAGTCGTAAGAAGCTGTTTTTAAAGGATTGCCTGTGATCGCCTAGTCAGACAGTGTTAGACTTTGAGTATAGAGTGAGCTGTTTTAAACTGTACAAGTAAATCAGTGGCATGTGACATCATGTAAAGAGCCTTATCCATTGATGTGTTCTTTCTTCAGAGGCATTCGTTTGCATAACCTGCTTTCTGATCAGTGTAGCTTCCTAATCCCGCAGAACCAAGTGCGAAACGGGTGGAGGTAACAGGTCCGGCTGGTGAAACAGGAGCAAGCCTTCCGGGTCGTGGAAATCAGGGTGCTCCAGTCCTGAACAAGAATTAGTCCTGGGACACCTGCACATTATAAATAATACAAATTTGCACATCTTAAAATACCCATTATTCGAAGTACATATTACTTCGCGAGTAATAGAAACGTACTGAGAATTAGGATGCATGCGCCTAGATTCAACCTGCCTCAGTGGCAATATTATGGACAGGTTGTTACGGTCAGGTTGGAATCTAAAAATCGCCACGAATAGCAATCTCCAGAATGTATGGATTAAGTACTCACCCCTGCTTTAGAGAGAAAGGAGCTGCAGTAGAGCGCAGTCGCTGCCCAAACGAGGCGTTGAGGCAGGAACAATCATTGGCGGCTTTCTTGTTGCATCTTCGCAGATTGAACAGACATTCGTCTGACTCGATGAGTCAGAGGTCTACAGCAGAGAGTCTACACCCCCCCCCCACCCATCTTCCCCCCCTCCCCCCCCCTCCCCCCCCCCCCACCGTTGCTGTGCTTCTTTTTCTTTATCATGCCAGAATAAAATGTTCCTTTTTTGGCTCTTGTGTTTTGTGATGCAGCACAGGTGTGCTTTGTTTGAAAGAGATCAGACTATTTTGTCGTACTAATACTACTCTGCGTGGATTTGTTTCTGTCATTCATTGCTATAGTCCTGTCATCGGGAGGTCTTAACCACTAGAGGGAACAGATTGCTTCATTCTTTGAGTCTATTACCGGAGGAGACTGCAAACTTCACTCAGGAGGTGTAATAATCTCCAGGCAGCAGCAACACGAATGATTTATTGGTTCTGACCACTAGCTGACTGGCATAATTACCGACGGCCTATACGCAAAAAGTAAACGATCCCCTATTTAATCGTATACACTATCTAAATTAATATATATCATAACTAGATATATTCATATAAGATTATATTATTATCTATTACTAGATTATTTGTCCTGGATGGTAAATTCATATTTGCCTCATGAATGTCATAACCACCTCACAAACAAACAAGATGATGAATATATTATCGGCTGATGTTTATGAACACGTTTTGTAATGCTTGTCACCTGTAACCAGGCCGGTGAAACACACCAGTTGTTGTCTTATACATGCCGTTGTCCCTAACTTCAACCCTGCGTGGATAATGGACCACTTTGCTAGGGATCAGTGGGTTGCGGTGTGGCTGTAGTGCTGACTAGCTGCGTAGTGATACAAGCTTCGTAATGACGAGTGAATCCCGGCCCCCCTTTTTCCCACACAACACGTCCAGAAACACGATGGATAAGCGACTGACTTTTCTTATTGACCCCAGCGACGAGGGACCGCCCTCTCTGTAATTTTACATATCACACAAAAGAAATGCATTCTTTTAATAGTTGGATGGATGGATGGATGGATGCATGCAGGATCTAAATGGCCTCTGGTCCAAGACTTAATACTAATCTTTTTCTATCTTTTTCTTTTTCAGAATTTGCGGAAGATGGAAGGAGAAACAGAGGAGCCTGTCAGAGACCTGAATGAGCTGCAGAATGCTGACTGGGTGAGAGCAGTTTCCCTGAGCATAACGGTGCTGAATGCATTCAGACTGTGCTCTATTGGTTCATGACAGTCATAAGCCATGGCTAACTGTGTGTTGTGTATATTTTCCACAGGCACGGTTTTGGGTGCAGGTGATGAGGGACCTGAGACATGGTGTGAAGCTGAAGAAGGTTCAGGAGCGTCAGTATAACCTTCTACCCATCGAGTTCCAGCTCACGCCTTATGAAATGCTCATGGACGACATCCGCTCCAAACGCTACAAACTTCGCAAAGTCATGGTGAGCGTGCACAAGTATAAATGAATCCTGGGTTATGTCAGCATCTATGATCAAAATCTGTTTTTGAATTTCTCCATGAACACACAAGCATGAGTCATTTTTCCCTTTGTACCAACAGTGCAGTCGCACATTGCAATTCATTTTTATTGCTGTTTGTTGCAGAGATCATAAACCACAACAGTGTTTACTTTGCTTATCAGAAATCAAGCAGGCTTATTTCTGAAGCTGCAGGGTAGGAAAATGTTTTAAAGGGTTGAACTGGATCAAGTGAATGACACTGAAATCAGTAAATCAAGATGGCTTGAGGTTATGGTTTAGAAATAGACATATAAGGCTGCAAAACTTTCAGAGAGATGCCACGTCAGAGTCAACACCTTACATGATTGGCCATTTTCAATTGAGTGAGGTAATAGGTCAATTTGTGTTCACCTACCACACCTTTGCCTCCAGTTATTAATGCATAGACATAGACAATAGCTGTCATTGATATTATTTTGATGCATTCTTTAGACAGGACACACATTTAAAATGCGTCCTTTGCATTCTTTCAAATGACACAGACTTTAAGTTTTAGTTCACTGGCAACATATCTAAGATTTGACCCCTGCTGTGCCTTCTTTCTGCTGTAGGTCAATGGTAACATTCCTCCGAGGTTAAAGAAGAGTGCTCACGAGATCATACTGGAGTTCATTCGCTCCAGACCTCCACTGAATCCTGTGAGCATGAGAGCATACACAAACACGCTTACCTTTGGTCATATGTGAGCTGGAGTATCTTTAAACTGATGTAGATCAATTAATACAAATGTCACCTATTAACACAAACCTGTTAATCATTGTGCATGTGTATGTTTGAATGTGCTTTAAGGTTTCTGCTCGTAAGCTAAAGCCTCATCCAACAAGACCTCCCAGTCTTCATGAACGTATCCTGGAAGGGATCCGGTCGGAGAGAAAGCTCAGGCCCGTCTCACCTGATATGATCCGTAGGAGTCGACTCGGTTAGTGCACTTTATCACACTTGCTCTCATAAACACACAGACGCTTATTCATTCATGCACATCATTTAGCTAAAAACCTAAGCTGGGCAAATATATATTAAAAAAAGAATATATATATCTATATAAATTAATCGCTATAATATTAATTTTACTCTATGTAGGCACATTTGTAAGCATAAACAGGTAGCATATCAGATTTTAAGTTTTAAAATGTGGAAAAATATGAACATAATTATAAAATAATACTACTAACATATACAACTAAATATTGATGTTGGTGTTGGTGTACATTTTGTTATATTGTCCATCTAACTAATAATACATATATATATTTGTAATAAAAGAAATCTTAAGTAAATGTATTAAAAGATTAAGCACAAAACTTCAAAAATTTTCAAAAACAAAAGGTTTTTAAGATCTTGATAAACATTTTAATCAAATTTAAGTTTATTTAATATTTAAGTTTTTCACTGCTAGTGTTTGCTTTAACACTGCATAGACACCTTGTCTATAGGTTTATTATCCTGTGCACAAATGTTTTTCCAAATGCATTCTGTTCATGTTCAGTATACATTGTTTATTTTAAATAGCTTGTATTTACACTCAAAGCCAGCTTCATGTTGTGTTAGTTAACCCATATACCAGGTATATCAGTCATGTGGAAGAAGGTGAGTATGTGTTAGAGATTGACCTCAGGTCATGTCAGACAGCAGTGCAGATGTGTGACAGTCCATTTCTTTGTTCAGTTTTATCTGCTGTGTCACACTAATGCAGGGGGCTTGTCGCACACCCAACCACCTATATGGGCTCTCTCAACGAACACCCAACGGTCTGTAGTACCAACCCACTGTGCCCTCTCACAACATCCCTGCGCCAGTCCCATTCGATCCCAGAGGTACACTAGCTCGTAAATTTTCTAGAACTTATCAACGCTAATCTAATTGAATTGTCATAACGTGATTGGTTTTTAAATTTTTTCTAACTTTACTAATCCACCTTGTTCATTACGTATCATCGATTGATTCTTGTACGGTACATCCATTATGCCATTATTGGAATTTCTTTTTGAGTCTTATAGAGAACTGGTGACATCTCGTAAAGTGGATGTGACCTGAGATTTGGTCCGCTATGGTATTGCTGTAAGATTCAAAGTTACTATAATGACATTTGTGACTTGGCTTTAATCGCGTCGAACGTGCACTCCTTGTACATCTCTAAGACCTTGGTCAGGCTGTGTGGTGATGATTTACAGGCATACAACAACAAGCACCAATCTGCGCCATCATATCTCGTTGACGGAATGTGAGACATGTCTCGGATAATGTCCCAGATTTGTGTCGGGTCTACAGAGACCCCCCACCTATCATTCTCTCTCTCCACATAGCTTAACGAGGCCCCTTGCACGGACACTGTATATCAGTTTGTGATGAAAAGAGTCTCGTTCGCTTTCCGCCAGCTGCCTTAAAGAGACAAAGTTTCAGGTCTACAGTCCTATTAACACTCGCCACAATCACCTAAAGGAGTACATTAAATATCTACGCTAGACTATGTCGATTAGTTGGAACCTTTACTCAGTGCGACGGACTTTTTCTTCCAATCTTATATTATATCTATAAATAAATACGCTTTTTCGTCTCCTGATCTCAAAGTAACCCGCACTCAAGAGCTAATGTATTTCCATGGGTTGTGTGCCTGGGCCCACACACACCTACAGATATTGTTGTCAGCAGCTTCATCCACTCAGTCTCTAACATTGGTACTGTGAATTGTAATCGTGAGTGTGACAACCAACGTGACTGTTACCTTAGTGGACCCCTGGTTCCGGACAGGCACAACGCGATTCATACATACCCTTTTACCGTCTTGCTGGAAGACCTAAAAGCATGAAATTACCTGTTGTTTGGCTGCTTGGTTGTTGAATTGTGTTCCTGTTTATTAATGGAGTTACAGAGCAGCATTCTTTATATCTAACATTAAATGCATTAACATTTAATGCCTTGTTTTAACCCATGGCTTTATTTATCTTCTCCTCCCTCTCTCTTCATCCATAACCTCTGCCTCTTCCTCGCAGTAATGCGCCCACTTAGCATGTCTGTCAGTTTTGACTCATCAGGTAAAGACTTCACTGTGGCTTTACTGCTGTCAGCTCACTGACCCTGTGGATTCTGTGTTTGTGCCAGACCCCTGTAGTGGCTCCTACCCTCATGTCACGCTCCTCTGGTGGTGGGGTCGTGGCAGTGAACCTGTTAGTCCATAGAGGAGGAAGGGGACAAGGCAGTGCCTCCAGTCTTGAAGAAAACCCTCTTACATTGACAAGACTGCATGTCTGTGGATTGAATTCTTCAAACATTACTTATTTAGTTAGGGTTAGAATATGCCACACAACTTTTGCTCTGATTTTGTTCACAGATTTTTGGTCTGGACGAGTCAGCAGTGGAGATTTTGGACTGTCAGAATTGACAGATTTATAGAAAATCGTGTAGTATATGATAGGCACAGACTTTGATTGTTTTTAGCTTCAGACTATTCCAACCTGTCGGAGAGAGTGTTGTAATTGTTAAAAACAGAATTAGATTAGTTGTCTATTGTATTAAAAATAGAAGAGTATTATAATAGTATTTATTTAGAAAGAAAGAGAAAGTGCAAAGGAACTAAAGAAATAAAAATCAAGAATTCAAAGAAATAAATATCAGTTTTAAATGAAAAAAACTAAACTTAAAAATGAAATTAAATTAGATTGAAGTACAAAACGATAAATGCAAATAGAAATAATAAAAAACGTACAAGATAAAAGGACGGACAATGAGTTAGTAGGAAAGTGGTGTACTGTATTCAGTTTAGGTAACTTATAAAATCTAGCTATGATATCAGATTCCAATAGGTTTCGGCGAACCGGGTAAGACACAACTAAAAACTTCACAAAGCGGCTCAATCAAAGATTTTATAGCTTTCTGTGAGCAATGTTAGAGGGGGGTTCGATGGCTTCTAGGGGTCCCGGCATGCTTGTCCTCAGTAGGGGCCCCAACCCATGCGGCCACACATATATATTTTTGTCCCTCCAGGGCTATCTCCACAGTCCAAGAACACCCCAACCAGCACCGACCCCTGGCGCAACTACAATAACAATACATAGGGTCCCACAGCACAGTGTTTTTAATTTCTGTCGCCTACGCTTTTTCCCAGTTTTCATATGTGGCCCTTGCGAGCCCGCAGTCCTCGGTGGTGCCGCTTCTCCTCCCGCTGCGTCCTGTTCCATGCATTCGTCGGAGGTTCATCAGCTTCCTCAGCCTCACTAGCGCAGACTGTTTATTCCGAGATTCTCCGTCGTTTCAGTGTGCACCATTGATATAGGAGTTATATGGTTAGTTCATTTTTTACTTTCTCTTTCCTTGCTGGAGGTTTTTTGTTCGAGTTGTTCTCACTGACACATCATTGGCCCTATGGCTTGACCTGTTATCGCTCTCCCAGGATCAGACGCCGTGTTTGTACCCCCGAGTTTGGCCCACCATGCCATACAGTGTTCTGCACTGAGTGTGCTACTTAGTGTCCAACCCAGGATGACCGGGGGCAAAGGCCAGACCTTGAAACCTCAGCAAACCACCAATCGCCCATTGCCTACGTCGCTGAGATCCGGCTCATACACCCCCGTCGCGCCAAAGCCACGCAACCAGCAACGATCCGACTCCAACGTCGACTTTTTGTCCAACTACCCTTGGCCCCGCGCCCCCACAGGCACCCCCCACAGCCCACTGCCTTCCTGAACCATTCTCACCACACACCCTACATATTCGCCCCTGGTCCGCTTTCTTACTTGGAAAGCCCTCACAGCCCCACCCCCACGTACAGCCCGTCATTCACGGATTCAGCCCTTAACACACGAGCGCGTCCTTGGGTGGAAAACACCTTATCCCCTAAGCGCACTAATTATTCGTAATAGGGCAGGGCAACAGCCCCCCCACAACACACACACAAAACAACGAACCTTCGCTCACCCCCTGTACACCCCCGCCCCAAACAGAACCCCCAACACCCACCGCCAGCTACCCCACTACGCCCCGGCTTCTCGTCAAATCCAGTTCCATGTGCTGTTTCACCCGTTCTGCCGAGCACCCAACACAGTACGCATACCCCTCTACAAGATGGCTTGTTCAGATTGGTGGATACGGCTTGCTCGTGGCCTATGTGAAGAGAGCACCAGTAAGGAGGCGACACTCGGCCTGTCTTCCATTCACCCTCCTTCACTGCCACATCCGGCCTTCCTTATTGGAACACTTCTTACCCCCTGAACCAGCAAAGACCTCAATCGCTAATAGACTTTGGTCATATTATATACCATATTTAATTTGATGCCAAGTTTTAAAACCCTTTATTTTAGTTATGTTCACACTGACAGCAATTTGCAACAACTTAAAGTAATTCATCTCCAACGAGAGTTGAATTACTCCAACGATTTCTGTAGACATATGCTGAGAGCCAGCTCAGCTTTCATTCAAATGAGAAGCAATGCAGATTTAATCACTGTCAGTAATTAATGAATAAAGCCCTTTAAGTAGACTGTATTTCCTTCCCTTTCCCTTTTGTTGCATTAAATAAGTCATACATTACGATTTATAGTTTTTAATGTAAAGTAGTTGCTGCTAGCCTCCAATATGGCTGCTTGCCCTGGACTTTCCTCTGTATGTCCTCCTGCTACTAAACCGCACTGTTCCTTCCACTTTCCGTATCCCACAAATCCTCTGTCCAGTATGGCTGCTGCTTCTGTGTGGCTGCACTGTGCTTGTGCTTCTGTGTGCTGGTGTCACAGAGCTGCTGATTGATTTATCTAAGTGTAGTTTACACTCGTATATTGGCTTACTGTGTGAATGTCAGTAGAAAGGCCTGTTTTGTGCTCTTGGGATCATATTGAAGAATATGTTCCTTTCTAGGCGCAGGCAAAAGTATGAGCACCCCACAGGACTTGTTCCGAAGCTCAGGTAAAGTATTCCTGACGCAAGCATGACTTTCACATCGCTCCCTCACACCTCCGAGCCCAGTGTGAGAGAAATGCCTGGGTTCTGAGAGCTAGAGTATGAATCAAACACAAACTGTGTGGGTGAACAGCAGAGCTCGCAGAATTCATTTCTGAATGAGGATTAGTCTAGTTTAAGAAGGGTTATGTAACTGTGGGTCTGCAGGCATCAATATTTAATATGCTGCAATGTTTATTTTTATACTCTGTCCATCTAAGTTCTATAAATATCTCACTTGAGCCTCAAATGACCAGGAATATTACTTTTTAACATAGTACATTTGTTTTCTTAATATAGAAAGGATCAGTATCTGTAGTATAGCGATGTTTATTTTCCTAAATGTTCTGATTGTATTCTATTAGTTTTGTGAAAATTTCATACATCACATATGTAGTTTAAGTCTGTATGAGATTTTTAGGGTGTTGTGCAAAAGAGATTTACACTACAGTTCAAAGATTTGAATTAATACTTTTATTCAGCAAGGATACAATAAATTTTAACATTGTTATTAATGTTGCAAAATATTTTCATTAAAAAAACCACAAAAATATTAAGCAGCACAGATATTTTCAACATTGATAATGATAAGGAGCAGCAAATCCGCATATTAGAATGATTCTGAAGGATCACGTCACAATGAAGACTGGAGTAATGGCTGCAGAAAATTCAACTTTGCATCACAGGAAAATTAATAAAAATGTTAAAATAATAGTCAAATAAAAAAATATATTTTAAAATTATAATATTTATGAAATGTTTTTATTTATTTATTTATTTGCCGTATAAGAAGCTTTTGAACAATAGTTTATTTAAACTTCTGTTGACCTGATTTAGTGAATTATACTGTTTTCATTGCTGTGGACATCAGTGTTATGTAATTTCGTCACTATATACTGCCGTGCATAATCTGAATGCAATAATTTATGACATGGCTTGTTACATTAGATGTGAGATTTGAAATCCAACAGAAAGTAGATTATTTGAGCCTAAATGGTCAGATTGGATTTGAAGTCTCTTTTGTAGTCATTTGAGAAATGTATTGTGTTACTAGCTGTGTCTGAATTCACAAATTAGTGAACTAAGTGGCATTTGCTATGTAGTCACTTAAAACAAGTGAGTGAACCATTTCTTTCACAGTATATCTATCCATGTGTAAATACAGTAACCACAGTGAGATGCCATGATGGACAAAACCTCCCGTTTCTGTCCTCACTTTCCACTTTCCACTTTGGAAAGTCCTCAGCTGTTGCAGAGGAACGTTCACAAGTCGTTACTGTTGCAACCAGTATAGAAACAAGGAGATCCAATTTCAACAGTTCCAATTTGACAGTGCAAACAGTCAGTAATCAAGATCAGTAGACTTGAAAAACAGTTTGTAGTTGAGTGCAGTGTAAACAAAGCATAGTTTTTGCTGTCCTGATTGGTGTCTGATTATGTCCATATTGTCCACCCGCACACAGACATCCCTGACGGACACCGAAAGTTGGCCGTCAGCACACTGTCCCTGGCCAATGGCACGTCGCCAGCTCGGAGCCCCGTAAACGGTGTAGCCGGAGGTCAGCCGCTGTCCCAGAGAAAGAGGTTGCTCAAAGCGCCTACGCTGGCTGAGCTTGATAGCTCCGACTCGGATGTGAGTGGGTTTTATATCTTCTATATTGCAAAAACCCTGCCGAAATATTCAAAAAGACAAAATACGATTGTTAACCGTTTCTTTTTCCTACTGTAGGAGGAACAAAACACTCGGACATCTGACAGCAGCTCCAGCGTATCCGCCTCACTGGTTGAGGACACGTCTCCAGAGTCTGTCATGGCCAAAAAAAGTAAGACCCGTCTTGAAATATCCAGAACTTTTTATTCACAGTCCAACGAAAACCTGTCACTGACTGACAGTTCTTCTTCACCTCAATTTTTGTCTTCCACTTTGTCTTTTCCCAGCTCCTCCGCAGTTCCTGCCCATATCTTCCACCCCTCAACCTGACAAACGCATCGCTCCACAGAGGAGGCACTCCATAGAGAAAGAAGATCCCACCAGCGTACGGCCTTTCCTGCCTCCGTCTCGCCAGAACTCCAGATCTCTGGTAACTGCAACAAAACCTTCCTTTAGCTCCATGCTTCTGCCTACAAAGTTGTATTTCCTTGCTGAACAAATCCCGGGACAGTAAATGAGGGTAATTTAGTGTTGAGCGGTCAATTGGCTGCAGGCTGTGGTCACACTTAACTGTCCCGAGTCTTGTGAAGGTATAATTAGATTCTCAGGATTCTGTCTAGTGCTGCAGCACTGCAGGTCTTTAGTGTGGAGAGAGATAGGGAAATAAAGAAGAACTTGTGCTTTCATTTTCAATTCAGGAGCCTAATCAAAGGCTAATCTATGGCATACAGCAGTTTTTAATGTCATTCACATTCACACATTGACGATACAAGGAAACATTTTCAGTGAATAATGACTTGAATATCTTAAAAGAAGGGCAGTCTTGATAGATTGCAGCTTATTTTTGACTAAATCTTACATGAAGCTTCATTTATGAAGAACAGACTACTTCCGATTTAGCCTGTATTTGGTCTTGCCTAAAAGGACTGTAACTGATCAATGTTGATTGCAAAACCTCTGAGGTCTTTGAACTGTTGTAAATGTAATAATCACAGAGCTCTTACAGGACAATTATTCTTAAACGTTTCTCGATAGCGAGCGATACTGTAGTTTTATTGCAGTATAGATAGAGAGCTGTAACCGCTCTGCTTTCCTTTCCTACCTTACACTGAAGCTCTCTTCGGACAACAAGGTATAGCACACCATATTCCACATTCTCATGCCCACAGATTTTGTTACGTTATGTTGGAGGAGTCATTTCATCACTATTTCATCTGCAGTGGCTTTACTGGTCTTCCAGCAGGGCGGTTGCTTCATGTGTGCATGTTGCACAATGTTGCATGGCCAGTAGGGAAAGCTGCTGAAGGAAATGGCCCACACTTAAATCACTTCACTTACCCGTCATCAGAATGGTTTATGATCAACGGAAAAACAGCTTCGCTCAACAAACTTCCTCCTTTTGAATAATGCACAAGTTATGTGCATCATTCAAACAATGCTAGATTTAGATAAGTAAGATTTAGATAAGAATGTTTAATAAGTGTACAGAGATTTCCCCTGCAGGTCAAATTTGCTAAATAATAATCACATACATAAATAGTTATATATATTAATATTTATTATATTATATTTAGTCTGTTCCCCCCCCCCCCCCAAAACGATTAATCGCATCCAAAATATTTTTTTCTTTACATAATATGTGTGTGTGTGTGTGTGTGTGTGTGTTGTGTGTTTATGTATATAATCACACAAAAAATACCACACACACACACGTTGCATGTATATTTTAGAAAAAATGTTATATTTCCTATATTAAAAATATATTTGTTTAATATAATTATACAAATATAAATATACCAATATAAATTTTTTCTTAAATATATACATGCATGTGTTTCTATTTATATATACATAATAAATATACACAGGGTGAAGTAACAACATATCATTATGTAAAGAAAAAAAACACTTTCTATTTAGGATGCGATTATCACGATTTAAATGTTTTTGACAGCACTAATTTATATTATATTTATAATCAGTTATATATCAGAAATATCAGTGGAAGAGGATGATGCCTCATTTTTCTTTTCTCTTTTTTTTAAATTATAATTGATCAATCAATTAAAGATATCATGTCTGCTTTTTAAATTTAAAAAAAAAAAAAAGTTTTGTCTGAGCTTTGTTCATTTTTTGTATTTAAATTTTTTTTAAAAAAATATATTTGCCCTTAGTGTTTGTTATATTTAATAATGGATTATCGAAAAATGTGCATATTTATAATTTTATTTTATTTTAGATTAGATCCATATTGATATGTGTATTTGAAATACCAATGGAGAGTGATGCATCATTTTTTATTTTTGTTATTAATTTATCATCTAATACAAATTAAAAGATATTCCTTGCTTTTTAAAAATAATTTTCAGTGAACTTTTTCCTTTTTCTGGTTTCTTTTTTTAATACTATCTTAGACTTTTTGTCCCTTTAGAATATTTTTTACAGCATTTATTTAACATTTACTTATTTGTATAACATTTAGGGAGTATCAGTGACACTTTTTGGTTTTGTAAATGAAACTATACAGCAGTTATTTTCCAACAAATGCCAAAAAAAAAAACCCAATGTTGTTTTCTTTGGTCAGGCTCACGCACTAGGCAGCGGTCGTGCGGTACGTCCCATCAAACTACATATTACTGATACTAACACTGGGTGACAAGGGGCATAAAAGCCAATATGAGTCTCTTATTCTGTAGTTCACAAGACATGTGTCTTTTTAATAATAATTAAGGTGCTTAAAGGTAAGAATTAGAGATAAGTATTGGCTTTTATGTGTGCTTGAATCAGTGTGACCTTTAAAGTTGGGTAAGGACTAGTCCTGGGGCGCCGTGCATTGTTTTAGCACAGAGCATGAACATTTCTACTCATCCTTATATGCAAATTTTGCCTGACCTATAGAGGTGAAACTTGCATAACAACATAAACAGACAGTTTACCATTCCTCATTAATGAATTAAATGTTCAGCTCTGTCTCCATTGCCATTGTGTTGTGGGTTTTGTTGTGTGTTTTGTTTGGCAGAAGGTGTAACCATTATCATGATCTTGCATGTAATGGTTTTTCCATCCCTCATTCTCGGGTGTGACAGCATGGCATGTTTAAATATGCAGTGTATACTTGGCATGTTTGTGAAAGTGATATGTTGGTTTCAGGAGGAGTTCTGCTACCCCGTCGAGTGCCTGACTTTGACCGTAGAGGAGGTGATGCATATCAGACAGGTTCTTGTTAAAGCAGAGCTGGAGAAGTTCCAGCAGTATAAAGACGTCTATAATGCGCTAAAGAAAGGAAAGGTAAATTTACTCTTCACATTCATTGCCCGCTCTACATGTATATATAGCACTATATACATTAGCCCAAGCTTATGTTTTGGGATTGTCTTCTTGTTTGGAGCACATGATGCTGTCTATTCAGGCAGCTCACTAGGTTTTGAACATGCTAGGTGTGTAAGCAAGTGTTTGATTGTGTAACCCTTCCTCTCAGCTTTGCTTCTCATGTCGGACGAAGAAGTTCTCGCTCTTCACCTGGTCCTACACATGCCAGTTCTGTAAGAGGTGGGTGGAGATTCTCATTTCAGACTTGAAATGAAGAAAGTAAAGTGATGTGCAGTGGAATCATATTTTTTCTTCTTTTCTTCTCACAGGCCTGTTTGTTCACAGTGCTGTAAGAAGGTAAATGTTACGTCCTTACCTTATGTTCACCAAGGCTGTATTTATTTTATTAAAAATACAGTAAAAACAGTAAAACTATTACAATTTAAAATACATGTTTTGTATTTGAATCTGTTTTAAAATGTAATTTATTCCTGTGATGCAAAGCAGAATTTTCAGCATCATTTCTCCAGTATTCAGTCACATGATCCTTCAGAATTATATTGAAACATATTATCAATGTTGAAATTTTTTTTGATGAATAAAAACAGCTTTTATTTGAAATAGAAAGAAAGCTTTTGTTAACACTATAACCATGCACTTTTGATCAATTAATGCATCCCTTGACGTTAATAGAAAGCTATTAATGTCGTTGCCCCAGTACTTTTTTGAACAGTAGTGCGGATTTTTTTCACTTTGCTAATGACCTCATGCCCTCTCATCTCAGATGAAGTTGCCCTCCAAGCCCCATGCCAGCCTGCCCATCTCCTCTCTGGGCCCCAGCATCCTGCCCAAAAAGGAGTCTACAGCATCAGCCGCGACAGAGAAGCCCTCCTCCACATCCAGCCACAAGCGTCACAGCCTTCAGCGCACAATGTCCAGGTGAGCTTCACAAATGATGGAGAGAGTCTGTATCGTTTGTACCAGGATTCATAAGGGAGATGCAGAGGGTTTGAGAGCATTAAAACAAGCATTAACATTAAAATAAACAAATGGGACTGTTTGTGAGAATGTAGTGTCATTTTCACATTCACATAATTTCCAATATTTTGGTGGACCACAGTCTACAACATTTCACCAGAATTGCGCCAGAATAAAAGCTTGAATTTGAAATGTTAAAAGCTCAATTGTTTGAGCCAGTGTTATTTTACTATCATTGAGATAACATTTATTTATTTATATTTTGAATTAGTTTTTATTTTAATATTTTCAGTTTTCATTTTAATTTAAGTAATTTATGTGCGTGTCATTTTTATTAGGTTTAAAATATATGCTCTGATTTCTTTATTTCCATTTAGTTGCTAGCCTATTTTAGCTCCATTAGAATAAACGGGGAGAAGAACAAAAAAAAAAAAAAAGCGCAAGATTGCCCTTGGCAACTATTAAATAACTTATATTACAATTATTTATTAATAAAACATTGATTTCAGTTAAGTTTATTTCTAAAAGTGAATAAAAATGTTTTTTATCATGCACATGTCGATCGTTTAGTAACATATGATACGCATGGTTCGGCATGGAGGGCGAAGCGTCGCAGGTGGATCGATGATCGTTTGAAAGCGAAAAATTCAAGACATACATTATATGTCTTATATTAGTATTATAACTTGTAGTGCAACCTACATATTTTATTACAGTTTCTTTATTTACACTACAATTAGTAATTCACAATGACACGGTTTCTGTTTCTTATTTTGTTATAATAGAGGTAAAACATGTATTAGTATTTTTTATATTACATTATATTATATTATATATTAAATCTAATTGGGTACCTAAAACACAAGAATATAATGTAGACCGAAACACAACTAAAACGAGATTGAGGTCACTTTAAAGTTCAGATACAAAGTTAAATGTTTATCATATCACAGTTGATATATGACAAAATAATCATCAAGTCATGCAGCCCTTTATATAAATAAAACTCAAATAAACAAACAAACAAAACCCTTGCTAAAAAAGTTTTACTTGCATTACTTGTTTTTACTTTACTTGCATCAGAGAACTGTAAACATGTAATTGTGTCATTTAAATGATTGAAATATTTAATACTTCAAATCAAATTGGGTTCTAAAGGGTTCAGCTGACAAAACTGTGAACTCTTGATCTGTAGTGTGGTAATGGCTGCCAGGAAGATCATTTCTTGTGACGATTCCTCTCTCAGATCATCAAAGCACGCTGAGCGCTCGTCCTCCAAAGACGAGCTGGAGCTGCCGGAGCAGTTCACAGAGGACTGGAGCAGCATGGAGGTCTGCGTGGACTGCAAGAAGTTCATCAATGACATAATCAGCAACAGCAGGCGCAACCTGACCACCAAACGTGCCCGGCTGCACCGCAGGACCCACTCCGTCTACTTGTCCAACACCAGCTCTTCCAACTACAAACCCTCAGAACGGACTATCAAAGAGGTTTAGGATGTTACATACTGTATGAAAAATACGCCCACTTTTTGTTAAGCTTTGTATAACGTTCCTTCAATACCACTTCTTTTCCATTTAAAAAGTGCCAGAGGTGAAGGAGTAAAGCCGTCCCTCTTCCAGCATGAGTCCTTAAGCACCAGCCTTCTCAGGAAAAGGTTTCTTCTGTGATTAAAGCTTTGGAATGTAGTTTAACACACTTTAAATTGACTTCGACCAGCTTTTCTCAAATGAACACACAGAATGAAATGACAGTGTGAAAAAAGATATCGCAAGGCTGCTTTGATCACTGAAAGACACAAGGCCTGAATGTAATTTTTCAATGGAGCTCAGTTGTATGTGAATAGTTGCTGAATGCTCAACCTAAATGTAAATAGGCATCCAAACTGACTTATTTTCCCCTTTTAGGAAGTACTAGTCGATTGCTGAAAGACCAAGAGACTGTAGATTTATTCAGCCTCCGCAACAATTCAAGATCAAGTCTTACCAAATGTTTTTCTTATTGTTTGTTAAAATTGCTGCTGTGATTGTGACGTGGTCCAAACGAATGCCGCTTTAGATAATTACAGAAAGTACTTACAGATTAATATATTTTTCCTGTCTGATGGCAGTGTTTTTGAGATTTTAGTCAAAGATGTGGGACAAGAAGTGTTTTTTAAGAGCGGATGCTGAAAGCTGTAGTATTTCTTAAAGGAGTGATCGGCTGTGCCAAACAAATCTCCACTATCTGAGCAATATGTGTCTTTGACCTGATGTACATAGTCAATAACATTTACCGGAGATGGTGACGGCCCAAAGGGGGAAGCCAGTTCTCTCTTTTATATAGGAAGTGACTTTTGTAGGATATGTTTATGTACATGCTGTATATCCGAATCTCATCTGATCCACTTATCTATTAAAATAGGCTCTATTGTTCTAAAGTTCTGATTTATATTATTAATAATGATTATTTTATTTTTCAGTGTCAAATGTTGCTTTCTTTTCATGTTCACTCAACAACTACAAATATTTTGGAGCCAATAAAAAAGGTCTATCATCTGAGGATGTTAATGAAACCGGCAATTTAACATTATTAGCAAATTATATGATGTGTTAAGCTTCAAAATAATGCAAACTTATCTACATATTCATGCCTTAACATGTAGCCTTTAATAACAGCCACATAATGTTTTTGTGACAAACTTATGGAGGAATAGACCAGGTTATATATATTACAGTGCGTTTAATGGAGTGTACTGTTATTTAACAACAGATAGATTATTCAGATGACAAAAGTTTTTAGTTGTGAGCTTTGAAAATTACATAATCTAGTACTTTGATATAGTGTCATTGTAAAGACTAGTCTATCCCTCATAATCTCGTTTTTACCCGCGTTAAATTCAATATGGCGTCTAACCTGACGGTCTGTTGCTGACTTATGGCTTTCTAGCGGTTCTTTGGACGTTTGCAGTTTGAAAAAAAATAAACTAGATTTTTTGCTTATGATTTGACATTGGACCTTAAATTACGGTGGCCGAGAAGTGCAAAGCAGATCATTAATTCTGAAAACAAAATAACAAATTAAAAATGCAAATGCAAGTCTAAAAAACATAATAACAATTCAGAAAACACAACAACAATTAAGAAAACATTATAACAAGGGAGCTCACGAACAAAACTCAATGACAAATTCAAAAACAAAATAACAAAGTCAGAAAACACAACGACAAATCAGAAAACATTATAACAAGTCAGAAAACTCAATGACAAATTCGAAAACAAAATAAGTCAAAAAACACAATGACAAATCTGATAACAAAATAACAAGTCAGAAAACACACAACAAATCAGACAAACCGAAAGAGGTAGATATAGTTTGAGACGGCGCCATTGGTTTGTGAGTGGGATTACTCACCGCTGACTGGACGAAACATCTGTCAATCAACATATACAGGGAAGAACAGCAGAGTCGTGGTAGAAACTTCAGAGATGGTATTAAAGTAGCTCAGCTTAAATGTATTATGATTTGCCCTTACTATGGAATAAAAAATAAGGGGTGTATATTTACATTTAGTTAAAAGTGCTATAAAAAATCAGCTCCAGTGGTGCAGATGGATAAGTGCATGTCCTTGGCTTCTTGATGTGATCGACCCGGGTTTGAATCTGTCTTTTGCCTAACTTTTTTTTCCTCCCTTTTCAAATATCGTATTAGCAATGGATTCTATTTACACTAAGTGAAAATAGCAGCATTTTTAGCAATATGCTATTTACACTAAGTGAAAATACCTATTTACACTATGTTAAAAATAGCAGGATTTCTACTATCAAGTATACTACTTGTTGCAAATAGTGGCAATTATCTGCACTTCAGTATTGTAGTACATTATAAAACAGTATGCAATAATAACGTATTGAGTGTAAATTATAATTATTTTAATTATTAAATGGATGCCACCTTATTGGTACAATAAAGCCCTCCCTACATCTACCCTAACCCTACCCGATAGTTTATTTTAAACTTTTTGATTATTTCCTTAATTTTATTGAAAATAAATGCCTTTTAAATTTAAATGATGTCGTGATACGCAGCATTTGAAAAGAGGAGCGAAATAAAAAGTTGGCCAGAAGGCGGTTGGGGTTTTTTTCTTGGGCCTGTGAGGGACGCGTACACACCTGGGTCGATCGCGTCAAAAAGCCAAGGTCAAGCGCTTATCCGTCTGCGCCACTGGAGCTGATGTTTTATAGTCACTTTTAACTAAATGTAAATAGACACCCCGTATTTTTCATTCCATAGTAACGGCAATTCATAAAATACATTTAAACTGAGCTACTTTAATACCATCTCTGAACTTTCTACCACGACTCTGCTGTTCTTCGGCTGGTTCTTCCCTGCATACGTTGATTGACAGATGTCTCATCCAATCAGCGGAGAGTAATCCCAAACCAATGCTGTCTCAAACTATACCTACCTCTCCCGGTTTGTCTGATTTGTCCTTGTGTTACTGACTTCTTATAATGTTTTCTGAATTGTTGTTGAGCTTTCTGAATTGTTATTTTGTTTTTTAGACTTGCATTTGCGTTTGTAATTTGTTATTTTGTTTTCAGAATTGCACTTCTCGGTCACCGTACTAAACTAGTGGGAAAGAGACAGAACTGCAATTCTCCACTAGAGGGCAGAAAAACATCACTTTCAACAGCTGACTAAAACTTCTGGCAAATTCTACATTTCGGTTATACGGTTATGTATCATTTACATTTATTCATTTAGCAGACGCTTTATCCAAAGCACTTACAAATGAGGACAATAGAAGCGCATCATCTTAAAGAGGCAAATAGACGCAGGAAGTGCTCGTGATGCCAAGTTTCAAGCATTGTTTTAATAAGTACAAGCCTAGACCGGGAAAGATTAACAGAAAAGGACGTGCCTTGAAAACAAATGTTTTTTTTTTTTTTTTTTTTTAGGATGAAGTAAAATAGTGACGAAAGAGATGAATTTTCAGCTGTCGCTTGAAAACGGTCAGGGAATCAGCATTCCGGATAGGGTTTGGAAGATCATTCCAGCAGCCAGCCAGCCATGTATCATACATAATCGCACTGTAATGTTACTAAAAATGTGTTGATCAATTAAAAATCTCTCTTTCCTTCTAAAAAAATAAAATAATTTTGAACAAAATAAATAATTATTAGTATAGTCCATGTTTTTTCTGCACATGTTGTGTGTGATAAACACAACTGTAGAGGGCAACAAACCACTTTCTAAATGTGACAAACTGCTTCATTGTGCACTTTGACCCTGCTTGTGGCTCCTTTTCCATTACATGAGCAGAACATGGTGGTTATTGTAAAATGTTTGTGAAAAATATAGTAAAAATATTAGTTTATTTATAAAATACAGATTTTTATGAGCTGTTTTCGTTCATTTCAGATATGCATAGCAATACCCATGACATTCAGATCAGAAATACAATTGCACAACAACGTAATATGTCCAAAATACAGTGCATAATTACTTAAAGTCTCAATATTTAACTTTTGATTTTTCTACTTCAGTTTAAAAAACACCACTTATCAATACAGTTCTGAAGACTTTTTTCAAAAGGCCTAATTACATAGATCATGCCGACTTATTTGTAAACAAACACATTCCCGCTGAGGTTCAGCTGAAATGGTTCAGCTTAATGGGCTTGAGTCTATGAGAGTGGACTGTATACTGAGATGATAGTGGCAAAACAAGCCTGTTCTGCAGTCTGATTGGTGGTTCCCATGACAACAGTTGTCAAGGGCTATCTAGGCTTGAGGGGTGTACTTTCTATCTAAAAGCTTGGGGCTAAAGTTAGTGGTGAGTTTTAGCTCCAGACCAGCTGTGCTTCCGATTATGCTGCCTCTCCCGCGGTCAGGCCCCTTTGTTATGCTCAGTATGTAGGCTAGTTGTTTACTTCTTGTTGCGTCCTGAAATGACAAAGTGCAGCGAAAACTAAGCTGAATCGATCCATTTTAGAAATGAATAGCTTAGAAACCCTTCAATATTTCTTTCATTCAGTCGTGCAATTCAATAGAAAAACAGAGATGTCTTATATACCTCATTTTTGGTTTAATCATCAAAGGTAAGGTCACCAGGTACAAAGTAAACCGTTTCCAAGCAGCATTAAATACTAGGAGGCAATGGACATCTTGACTGAATGTATCTTAAGTGATGTCAAGGCTCTTCAAGCCCATATTTTTTATTTGATAATGGAGTTTGTGGACAAGAAAACCTCTTCAAACCGTAAGCAAGTGCACTTTGAGATCAACATAATGCAGCAAACACAAATCATTGCTAACAAGCACTTCCTGTTCTTTCAGAAATCATGATTTCATTTTTATCATCAAAGCTGTTTTTGCTACAAGGGGGAAATAAGAAATAAAATACATGGCCAAAAGTATGTGGACACCACAATTCATTCATTTGCCTGTGTGTGTTTGCGTACACTGTGTTCCGGTTTATAATGTTTTTTATGATCTCTATTCAGTTTTCTTAAAATATTAATTGTCTTTATGCCTTTTGCAAGACATTCATGCTTTTCATCTTCAGAAATATCTTTCTTGCATGAGAACTGTAACTTATAGGGTTTTCCATTTAGCCTAAGAAGAACTGACAAGCTATTTAACAAACCTGTCTGAGATTGATACCAGTTATCTAAAAGAAAAGTGAAATAAAACTTTCTTTGAAAAACTAAAATCTGTTTATTATTAATAATAATATAATGTTTATTTTACTGAAATCCTACTGATATGTCACTTACATAATATGAAACACAGTGTAATGAATGTATGTGTATGTATCTATTAGTTGTTATTATAATTATATATAGCCTAGTCACCTAGTTTATTTTGTCCATTGACCAAGTTTTATTACAGATATATATAGCCTACCTTTTTGTCATCAGACAAAAAATAAATAAAATAATATAAAATAAATCAAGCAATATATTTTGGTCATGGAAAAGGCTCAGAAGGCAATTGTGGACTAGCAGCTTCAGGTAAAAAATTTCACATTTAATTATAGTTTAATTCAGTATTAAGTTTGAATCAGTTTGTGAAAATGACATAGATCTGGATCACAGACATAACCCTGTTAGTGTGCGGATTAATTGTGGATTAATTTGTACATTAAAGACTGTAATGTTGTATTTCTCCCATAATTAACCCAGTTATTCGTTTTTAAAATATACAGTAGTCAACAAAGTTGTCCTAAGACAAGAACCACTGATCTATAATGACTTCTAAAGAATGTTCTCTATTATAGATCAGTGATAAGAACACATTTTGGTTTTAGGTTTTAGGACAACTTTGATTAAAGGTTTTGATCCTCTTCAAATGTTGACTGGTGTATTTTTTTAATTATTTTTTAATAAATGATAACAATTCATAACTATACTTTGTGTTATATGGCCCTCATGATACAAAAACTAAGCACTGCTGCAAGGGGCTTTCTAAAGTTGTAAAGTTAATTGTTGAAACATGGTAGTTTATTGGTCCTCAAGCAGGACCTAGAGAACCTATAGGCCTGTGCTTTTGAACCCTGGTCCTGGTTGTGGCGTAAAGGGATGTAGCTGCAGCTGGCAAGTAAGAATAAAATTAATTTGCTACCTATTAGATTGTGTTTCATTAACTTCTACACCTACCCCAAACCTAAACCTACCCCTTACAATAATACAAATACAGTAATTATTGTTGTTCAGGCGTGACAAAAATTACACAATATTAATGTGCGCATGCCCAGTAGCTGCAGCTGTATCCCATCTAGCCTTAACCCCTGGTCCTTGGGAGCCACCACTCTGTCTCACTTATTAAACACACCTGATTCAGATCACCAGCTCATTAGGCGAAAGCTCCATGAATTCAGCTGAGTGTGTCAAATAAGGGAGACATGCCACTGACCCAGGCAAACCTCCAGAGGGCCAACAGTAAGTCTTAAACTTATTTATATGTAATTACGGTAACTTGCTAAAATGCTAATAGTTGCTTCTCAGCTTAGGAGGGTCTTTGAATGCTGTCCCTAAAATAAGATGGGACCTTCGCGTCAAAAAGTTTGAGAACCACTGCTGTTGATTTTTTTATTATTATTATCATTTTGCTGATGGAGCAATTGGAAATCCAAAAGCATATTTGATTTGAATATAATCACCCTTGTACATCTATAAAAGTTTACCCCAGTTAATTTCCATGTTCCAAACCCCGAAATGGGTTCATTGTAATGCTGGAACAGAAAAGGGCCCCATACTGAAAATGTTCATCTCAGCAGATTGCATGGCTGTATGCTTGATTTTATGCATCTGTTAGATATGTGTGTGTGTAGCAGAAATAGTAAACCATGTTAATTAGAATCAGGTGTCCACATACTTTTAGCATGCATGGTACATCAAGCATTTCATGATCCATTAGGTTCGTTTTTGGCCTTCGTTAATTACATAAAACTGACCACACACCACAGCTCTCAGGGAATGTGCGCTTCACTTCACCGATTACTTCAACAAACAGTCATGTCCTTATGCTTGTAGATTTTACACTGGCTAAAAAGATTGTCATATACAATTATTGTCATATTCCAATTAAATTCATGCTAACAAGGCACTATTGACTAAAATTGGGCTGCTCAAGCCATTCTGAGAGAAGGAGATTATGATGAGAAACGTCTGTCTGAAGATTTTCGGGTCACAGTTCTTCAGGGACAGCTGTACATTGCATAAGTCTGCCGTTTTGCTCTGAGGTCCTGGGCTCACTCCCTGAGGTCCACTGTGACACTTGCGATTGCCAGCTCAAATCTCTTTTGATTTAAGACGGCACAGATGCTGGCGAGCACCAGCAGCATACCATCAAAGCCACAGCTGAGATGTACTCAACCCACAAACGAATGCAACCTTCCTCAGATGGTTTCCAGTCTCAGCTGTGGCCCCATATTTCTAATTTCCCTTAATGAGCAGGGGAGCGAACGGGACGCCCAAGCAGAGATGTTGTGTTCTCTGAGCAGTCATGGTGGGTTGGGGCGGTTGGAGACACAAATCAGCGACAGTGAACCGTGATCAAACAGTTTGTACGGTAACGATCCTTTAGAAGTCCACACGTCTGTTTTAGGGTCGTAGCACTCAAAGCAGTCTGAGTCTTCGATGACATCATGACTGTTGAGGAAACGTCCTCCGGTCACATAGAGTTTGTTATTGATGACTGTGGCCGCATGGTGCATCCTTCTCTCCTTCATGTTGGTGCACTTCACAAATTTATTAGCTTTGGTGTCATAGGCAATCACTCTTCTTGTGTATCCTGAAAATAAACAGCAGTTTAATTAATGTATCAACTCATCAAATGATGCATAATGTTTCATGGTTGGATTATTGTGTGATCCTAGCAAGGGACAAGATTTTCCCCTTGACCGTAGATGTTATTAAATGTCATCTAAACATTAAACATCATCATTATTTATCATAATATATGCCAAGTGAGTGGAACCATTCAATCTGAAATCTTTCCCTGCGTTCCATTCGGAAGGGCTCACCCCTACCCCCAAATCCCTTCAAAGGGTTTACCCTCTGGAGTGAGAGCTTCGAAGGGTGTAGGGGACCAAACAACTGTTTCTTGAAGTGCCCACACGGAGGAGCTGTCATCATGCAAAGGATCATGGGAGCCCGAAGTGTCCATCAGTTGTATCCTTCGAAATCCTTCATTCCGAAGGGCCCTTTGAAGTGGCCAGTTTTGAGAACTTCGGTTTGGAACGACCCTTCAATATGGGGGCCACGATTGTTTTCACTCCGAAGTGCCCTTTGGAGGGCGATGTATCCCGTTTGGAACGCACCGATAGTCTATTCAACTGACCCTTCGCAGTGAGCTTGATTGACAGGCCATCTGACCATTCATAATGCTGAATCTGCCATTTTTGTCCAATAAACAAATCAGACAGGAGAGTAGATTAACTTCGGTGGACTTAAACTTGAAAAATAGTGTGTATTGACGTCTTTTCACAGTTAAAATACCTTCAGATGTTCATTCACGTTTATTTCGTGCTTTAAGTAAATCTGAAAAGATGATTGGTTCACATGCCGCTTGAACTGCACATTAAAGAACCACAAAATTGTATTTATTGATTGAATTTCTTACAAAATGGCAAAATTTAAAAGCTAAGACTGTTTCATACCAAAAGTAACCTGCTCTGTCTTGTTTGTCGGCGCATTTTCAATTTTCTCTTTGCTCCGCAATGTATTTTTTACTGTGTGAGAACATGATGTGTAGTGTGAGAGCGGCATGACTTGTCGGACGTATCAACAGTAACTAAGGTCTTTGCGAAGGGTCAATTAACTAACTAAATTAAATAAGTGGTTCTCAACCAGGAATCCAGCACCAACTAGGGGGCATGACCAAACTTCCAGGGCGATAATAAGCGGTTTTTTTTTTTTTTTTTTTTTTTTTTAACTAAAATGCATTTACAAAAAAAAAAAAAAAATCCAAACCCCCCCCCCCACAAAAATTAAGGTATTTCTTATTTTATAATTCACCTACTCAAAAACTGCTTTTTTCTTTTGAAGAGCCATGGTCCCATAGTTTTAAATATCAGATTTTCCATATTCTTTCATACAGTTTAACCTACCTCCAACAATATAAATCTTGTCTTCTATCACAGCAGCAGGTGCGCAGACGTTCTTCACTGTCCTGGTTTCCAGTCTAGACCACAAGTTGCGGGAGATGTGATAAACCTTGGGGAGACAAAAGGCATTTGTCATGTGGGATCGCACCTTGAGCGAAGCACAAATTATATTCTTTGAACGACTTTTGATACCTGTATTTGTCTCACTGGATTCTGCAAGGCATCCTCGCCCCCAAACACGTAAATCCTCTGATCGTTGGCTGCGACTGCAGGGTGTAGGACTGCTGTGGGCATCGGCGCCATGGCCTCCCATTGATTGAACATGCTGTTGTAGCGCTCCACCGTATTTGAGATCTGCTTATCCGGCCCTATTCCACCAAGAGCGAAGATGAAGTGAAGGTAGGAGACGCACTGATGGGCGTAACGTGGTTCCAGCATGGGCTCGGCGGTCCTCCACTGGTTGGTCTTCAATGAGAGAGTATAAACTGTGGCGCTAACTGCACTGTCTCCAGATACCAGACTAAGACTGAGGCCACCAACCACATACAGAATGCTGTGAATACACACATATGCCGCCTTGTAGAGTCGCAGAGGTAGTTTGGCGAGCCACTGCCACCGTTGTGTCCGTTCATCGTAGAGAAGCGCCTCTCGAGACGTCTGTTCGTTGTTCTTGCGGCCTCCAACCACCACCAGAGTCTCCCGGCACGTGTAACGACGCGGTGTGGTCCAAAGTGGCTTCAGCTCTTGAGTGCATTTGGCACTTACGGAAAACATCAAACGTCGTACAGACTCAATGATCTCGGTGCACAGCGTAGACGACTGGACGAGCGGATCGTTGGCGATAAACTGGAAGAGGTATGTCGGATGGATGTACCGCAAACGGACCTTCTTAAAAAGGTCATGAATGGCTCCTCGCCGGGAAAAGGGGTCATGGTGGATCCAAGCAAGTAACGTCTCAAAAACCTGCTCTTCCTCCGCGCACAGTCGGTCGTCCTCCAGGTAGCACATTAGCTCAGGAAGAGAGAGTTCACAGAAGTCCTCAGAAGCAGCTACATCCGAGAAACACCGCACAGCCATTTCTTTGGCTCTCTCCTTGAGGCTTTCACAGTGAAGGATCTCTGAGAGCCGGATCATGCTCAGGCAGTTTTCCGGATTGAGCTGTTCCTGTAGGAAGGTGGAGCAGGCCTCGAAGAGCCTCCCGTAATGCAGCATGGAGGCCGCCTGCATCAGGGGCAGCACCAGCTCCATGGTGATGGTGATGGTACCAGTATAGATGTAATCCACAACACATTCGATGACCTCCGATGCGATGCCTTTCAGGTCCACTCTAGCCTGGCTGCTCTCCCGGAAGTTGCTGCAGAACATGGCTCGGAAGTACGGGCTACTGGAAACCAAGACGTTCCTGTGGCATGGGATCTCCTTGTCTTCGGTGCACAAGATCACATCGGTGAAGATCTGCTCCTGTCTCAGTATGTTCAACTGAAACAGGAGGTGTGCGGGGAGCTCTTGGTCCTTGAATAGAAAGATCTCTGTTGATGTACTAGCCATGCTGCAAAGGGAAAGGATTGAGAGTTTACTGGCAAATTACTGTTCAGTCACGGTGAATAGGTGAAGTTATGGTTTGCTGTTGTCATGGCCACCGCACAACCTTTCCTCCCTTTCTCCCTCTCTCTATTTTATCACCCCTGATGTTTAGTGCCAGGCCACGACGTTCTATTCCAGTGTCCCTTAAATAATTTTAATGCTTCCATGTGCAGAGCGCGGCTACATTTCCCTATCAAAGCTAAGTTTATCAACGCCGTTGTATCACTTGCCAGCTGTTTCTGATCCCCTCGGTAGGTTTGCCCTTGACAGCCTAACCATTTAGACGAGGACATTTCATGAGGCTATTATCAACACTAAGTCGTCTAATCACCCCAGAGACAGCTACTTATTTTATTTCACTCCAGATCACATGGGCCTGTCTGACATCTATTTTGGGATGCTAATTGTTTTTTTTTCTTATTATTAAACACCATTCTGAGACACCACAACAAGGCTGAAAGTATTCCCCAAAGATAAAAGATACCATATCATATTTCAGTGGCACTTATTTAAAATAGACAGCAAACTCTAAGTCGCCAGTGCAGTTGTGAAAATGGCCGTAACAACAACTGCCATAAGAAAATCTCAATAAATAAGGATTTCACTATCCTGACTGTAATTTTGCTAGATCATAACATGTAACTGCTTATTAGTATTATTAAAAACTTGCATTGCATTAGCAGGACAATTCAGAAGAGGTAAACTACTTTTTAAAAGTAAATGCTCTGTCAGAATTCACAATCTGTACAATAAAGCATTTCCTCAATTAAATCCTGTTTCATATATTTTTAAAGTAGCTCTTGAACTCACCTGTTTGTTCTTTACACTCAAGTTGATGACGAATCAGGCACAGTTCAGCAGGATAAAAGCAAATACATTTCTCCCAGATTTCTCTCTCAAAGGTGACACAGTCAAAAGTGACATGGAGAAAGACACAAGGTCTCAAGTTTGGAGTCTGCCATGAGGTCGCTGTGTACATTCCAGTTACCGAGAATAGTCTGGAGGGCTGCTGTTGTCCAGGGCTCACATGTGACCCTCCCCTTGTTTGCTCCCACAGTGGTAGGCCATGCACCATGCATTTTGTGTGTTTTCTATGACAGTGACAGAGAACCCGGCTTATCCGGAGGACAGAGGAAGGGGTTGAGGGCTTGTGCACACCCCTTGGCAGGCTTGTGTAACCCAGGAAGCTGGTAAATATAGTGCAGTGCTGATGGCTAGGATGAGTACGGTGAACAGCTGAACAGTTAGGCCCGGTTACCTTGGTTTGCATCTTGCTTGAGAAAATAAGTAAAAAAACAAAACGGGCTGCTATTTACCTGCCACCTGTTAAGTTGTATTCACCTTTCAGAATTTTAAATATTTTGTTCTTCAAATCAAGGTCTAAGTCAAGTCATGGTTCAATATATCTATCAATTTATCTAGTTTCACAGGCTTTATGTTACATAGAGACCTCACATATCTTTTTATATATTTCCGTCAGTGTCCTATAGTGATAGATTAGCAATGAATTGCTTTTATGTAAGTATACTAATGCATGTAATCAACATAAAAGAAAATGAAAAGGGTGGCCAAAGCATGCAAATGAAAAAAAAAAATTCATATCAGATGAACTGAACCTTAGATACTGGTACATATACTCCTTCCAGCCCTATCATCAGCTGCATGCTGGCCTGGGAGAAGATGAATTACTGTCATGTTTAGATTGCTGGAAAGAAAAACAAACATGCATCTAGGCAGATTATATGACAGCCCCAGAATGCCATGGAGTCTGGAATGTCAGCAAGGGAGCATCATCTTTAGTAATGTCACCTGTTCCCTTTGATGTACACTGCTGTGTTTGCTTTGCCTACTGCACTGCTTTCCTACCTAGTGACTTGTAGGTGTGGTTATGCATTTATCTTAACAAAAACAGAAGATATTTGTATCAAAATCTTGATAGTGATGGTTTTATAATAAGGTGTGGGCAAAGATTTAGCATATGAGTTTCAATTTAAGCTATCACGGTTTATTTTAGTTACACCCTCACAACATTTGAATGCAATGCGTTTTAATGTTTGGTCTCTGCAGCTATGCCTGATTCATGAATGAATCGTTCATTTGAGTCGGATGTTTTTCATGATTCAGTTGAACCCACTGAAAAAGATGGGACTAAATGTAAACTTATATTTAGGTTCTGATACACTATGTGTCGAATCCTTTTTTTTAAAATGATTATTATTATTATTAATTGTATATGCTGAACAATTAACATTCAAAGGTATAAAAAAAGGTTACAAACACGTTGTTCACGTTTTCTGGAAAAAAAAAAAAAAAAAAGAAAAGGGAAAGAAAAATTAATAAATAATAAGGAGGGTATACATCATATCACATATAACAGGAGGAGAGTTCTTTGAGCGGGTCCATAGTTCGTGGTGCTTTCGCGATTTGACGACCTGAAGAGTTTCAAAATAAATCCTCAAATCAGCTTTGAAGTGGGAGATACTGGGCTTCCTTTCTGACCATTTACATTTGTGTATGTAAAACTTACCTAATTTGAGAAGATTTAGCATAAAAATGTGACTCTTATCCATATCTTTTTTTTATCAAAATAAAATATAACATCTCTTTTACTTATATTAATTTTAGATCCACTCAACATAGTAAATAAACATTCAACATCAATCCAGAAAAATTGAACATACATACATTAAAAAAAAAAGATGCAAAACAGCCTCTACATGCATTCCACAAAAAACACAGAATTCAGAGAGATCAGCTCTGTATCTCTTGAGAAACTGGTTAGTTGGATAAATTATATGTATAATTTTAAAGTAAACTTCACTAACTTTATTTGTGACACAGAATTTGTTATTATAAGTCCAAATCAATTTCCAGTTGATATTCTCAAAATGGTTATTCCAGAAGTACTTGCATCGAAATGTTGCAGGGCAGTGAATCAAACATCTAAAAAAATGTATTACATTTTCTATCTTTGATATCAATACCATTTAATAAGATCTCTTTTTGTAAATGTCGATTGCTTAGATTCACTAAATCCCTTTAAAAGCCTCACAAGTTCTGCTGGTATTGCATCAATAACTATAATTACTATATTCACGCGGAGGTATTGGAATACAACATTTCTCTAAAAATTCAGTATACGTAAGTAATGTAATATCCTTCATTATTTACCAACTGTAAGACCATTAGAATACATTTTAACCCAATTAGTATAGAAAATGGATTTGTTCTTATATTTAACATATATGTGCCGAATCATGACTGCAATCCCTTTCGTCACGCGCTGAGCGGAAGTGACGTACATAGCCAGAAGCGTGACGAAGGCTGGCTTAAAAATACAACAAGGAAGTGGACGTTTACTGTCAAGGCTAAAATAACATTCATAAAGGGGACATTTAATTTCCTGTCGGTGTCTTATCACTGAATAAGTACCGGGAGGGTATAGTCATCTCGGACTTACCCGCAAGCCCGTGAGTATCTGTTAGAATAGCCGTGGAGCTCGAGTCCAGCAATGAACACGGACGTAGAATTTCACATCAGGCAGAATTACCCGTGGAACAAACTGCCAGCTAATGTCAAGCAGGTACAGTAACACACCGCACACAAACACCATCTGACTTGACTTTCCCATCACTGCCTGCCCTGCATGCATAATCGTTCTCAGCATCAGCATGATTTCCAGATATACTGTCAGTCCTCTCATTCCATCATTATCCGTAACACACACACACACACACACACACACACACACACACACACACACACACACACACACAGGTTTGTTTTTATGGGTTATGGGGACTCTCCATAGGCGTAATGGTTTTTATACTGTACAAACCGTATTTTCTATTGCCCTACACCAACCCTACCCCTAAACCTACCCCTCACAGGAAACTTTCTGCATTTTTAGATTTTCAAAAAAACTCATTCTGAATTATTTATAAGCCTTTTGAATCACGGGGACACTGAAAATGTCCTCATAAATCACCTTCTCGTTGTAATACCTATGTCATACCCATGTTATTATACAAATTTGTGTCCTCATAAACCACATAAACATGCACACACACACACATCATCATAATTATAGTTACGTTACTGTCATCAGATTCCTCTGCATGATATCTAATCATAAAAAAACTAGGAATTGCATTTTTTTATATATAAATTAATCATTGCGTTAATGTGTGTTTGTGTCGACTTTGTATCAGATGTTTCTTCTAAAAGTTATTAAAGCATGTGGGAATAAAATAGTGTAATATTTATTTATGCTTTGAAATAATATGTACAATATATTACACTGAACAATATATTATTCAAATAATGTTTAGATTTTATTGAATAATATTAAACACAATAGTTCATGTTGTTTTATTTTGCAGTGAACAAAATGTAAATGATCATTATGTATGTGTATTTATTGTTTTATAATTGTTTATTGATATTTAGAATGTATTGATTTATTTTAGTTTTTAATCAAACAGATATATTTTGAGAGTTATTTGTCCACTGCAATATAGAATAGAAGAATTATGGCTAGAGAAACCATGCATCAGAGGGTTAAAAGGAGAACAAATGAGACAAATGCAGTAGGAATAAATGTGGGTAGCATAGAAATGGTGGCTTTGGAAATATTTGATAAAATTTTGATTTTTTTTTCAGAAGGAAATTATTTTTGACATTTGAAATCAGATAGACAAAGTCAGTTTCACATTCATAATATTCAATAATGCCAAATATTATGTGTTGTGTAACTAAATCCATTGGAATGAAATATTTTTGCACTTTCATTTCTGTTTAAAAGCTTTGCAGTGTTTTAATTGTCATCTTGCTTTATTTATAGAGCCTGGGAAACTCGCAGCGTGAATATGACAAGCAGGTTCTTCTGTACAGTATTCGAAACCAGCTTCGCTTCCGCAATAACCTAGGTAAGCATTAGATGAACGGAGAAAATCTATTGCTTTTCTCTTCCATAACTCCTATTTTTCATTCTGACATTGTTCCAAACCATTTGTGTTTCTCACTCCACTCTGGCCAGACCAACAAGCTCATTGTAGCTCCTGTCAGCAGATGTAATTCAATTGAAATAATGAGCCTCGTTTCTCTGATTTAGTGTCCCACAACACTGTCAAAAACCTCTTCTCTAACAGTCAGGCATGTGAAGAAGGATGAACGCAAGTATTATGAAGAGCTGTTGAAGTACAGCCGGGAGCATCTGATGCTCTACCCCTACCACCTGTCTGACATCATGGTCAAGGGTCTGCGGGTCACCCCCTTCTCCTACTACATCAGCATCATGGAGGTTCGGTCAAGTCAACTATTTGAATGAAGTTTCCCGGAATTGCTTTTTCATTCTTTATTATTTTTTTTGCAGCTTTTAATTGTAAAGAGAGAGAGATGGGGAGAATAGGAAGTTTACAAATTAAATTTTCTCAAACTACCACATTATTTTGTCTACACTTATCACTGATTCTGTGAAAACAGTCTTAACATATGGTAGACATGGGCTGTCATCCAAGCGTTCAGTGTTTTACTGATCTAGTTTGCAAGTGTTTTTCTTCCTTTAATGATAGTGGCGATAGAGAAGTATTAACTCATAAGCTCATTACAGTACAAGTTCTGCATTTTGATAATGCTTCAGACAGGTTTGTTTGCTAGACGTTAGTGTTTTGTTTGCGCATATGAGGATTACTGTAAATGACTCATGCAGAGTGTCAGCTTACCATATTTTATCGTATATAACAACAGTGTCTGCTTTCTGTCTGTGTGGCTTCTGGTGTCACTTATGCAAATTCATTTACCGGTGTTCTTAGTAAGTTTTTAAAGAATGCTCTGAGAGCATTCAGAGGGAAAGTTCACTATCATTATTTACTTACTCATGTTATTCCAAACTTGTATGTCTTTCTTTTTTCTGAGAAAAGAGAAGTTTTAATGTTCTCTTCCATGCAATGAATGTAGATGGGAACCAGGATGCCAAACTCTCACAAAAAAAGCGTCTAACAAGTAGCTTATTGTTTTGTGTGAGAAAAATCAGTCATCATTCACTTGCATTCTATGGAAAATTGCAGCTTGGACAATCTGCTGTAAACATTTCTTTTTGTTTTCCATCGAGGAAAGAAGGTCATATGGGTTTTGAAAGGCACGAGGAAGCGTAAATGACGACAGAATCGTAACTCTTAGGTGAAACTATTGTTTCATTGGATTTCATTTGATTGCAAGTGCATGACCCAATCTCTTTCCCCTTCATTCAGGACATCATGAACTGTGAGAAGAGTTATGATTCCCTGCCCAACTTCACTGCTGCTGACTGTAAGTTGTACTCTCTCTGTCAGAGCTGGGAATCATTATTTGTTACTGTTGCTGACTGCTCATGCACAATAACGAGACCACTAGAGACGACTGTACATTGCTCACTCAGAGTGAAGGGGCACAGAATTACTC
Organism: Sinocyclocheilus anophthalmus; assembly: GCA_018155175.1. Classification (NCBI taxonomy): domain Eukaryota; kingdom Metazoa; phylum Chordata; class Actinopteri; order Cypriniformes; family Cyprinidae; genus Sinocyclocheilus; species Sinocyclocheilus anophthalmus. Next base: position 149,100 of record JADLZN010001385.1, on the reverse strand, counting down.
TGACTAATAGTGAATGTGAATATTTTAATGAATGTACTTTGCTAATTCTTCAGAAAAAATATGGCATTGCTTTCTTGATGCTTTAAATGTGCCATATATTCCACAAAAAGATGCATTTACTGTTTAATGTGGCTCAGATGTGGCATACATGCATTTACTAAATAACGATTAGTGAAATAATATTTAGAAAATGTGAAATATATGAATATACAGAAACATGGGTAACATTTTATAATAAGGTTTCATTTCTTAACATTAGTTAATGCATGAGGTTGATTTAGCTTAATATTATTTTTGGAATATACTAATGGTCATTGTTAATTTATTATACATTAACTAATGTTAATTTATAACTGAAGTGTTAAAAATGTATTAGTATATGTAGAAATTAACATTATGCTGGAATAATAAATGTTCATTGTTAATTATGATTCCTAATACATTAACTGATGTTAATGAATTTAACATTATTGTAAAGTGTTAACAAAGTGAAATAGTTTGTGAAAATGGCACAGCATAAAAATGAAATATGAAGTAGGATTATAAAATTTATTCATGATAATGGTAAAGTTACATTTAATGGTGACATTAAAATTACATTAAATAATGCTGTTTTAAAGGGTTGCGGAGGTTCAAGTGTAAAATACTGTGTAAATAGACAGACATTGACATAAAATGTATTTAGACTTTGGACTGTGGCAATTTGTATGGCTAGTTGGATTATTCATTTTTGCAAATGAGTTTTGCAACCACCACAAAGGAGCAATATAATAGTATACAAGCACCTGACGACAACAAGACAAACCATCACATATTATTTTGTGGAAAAATTTAGAATTTTATTTTTAGAGTATCATTGCATTTTACGAACTCCTTATATTTACCCATATGTCTTGTCATTATTCAACTGAAAGAAATGTGCCGGCGTATCTTCGGGGAATTGATGTCAACGCTCTTATGTGAATTGCAGGCAAAGATTAAAGTGAATTGTGCAAGGCTGTACAGTCATACATATATTTGTACCCCAAAGCATCTGGGTACAAAATCATTGGCATAATAGCACATCATTAAACTATGTTATGAAACAAATCATTTGTAATTGGCCCATAATAGCTGGCTGTGCATGCTCGGAGATCTCACAGAACATGGTCTTTGGGTTGGGTAGACAGAAGGTAGCCAGCAGGCTATGCATGGGTTTCTCGCCCTAATCTCTTTGTCTGAAGTGAAGCTGCACTCCTGCCCTTCACAGCTCACCACACAGCCTTTGGCATCATGCCTGGCACATCGTGGTCAGACCTGGCCTTCTCTAATGATCCTAGACCCCTATGCCTTTATGCATGGTGAGGGACAGGCTGCTGAGGCCCCAGGAAGGCAGGATCTGGGGCATAGAGGAATATGTTAAAATCACAGAGGTTCCTCCAAACACTAAAGGACATTTATGATGTCCTACCAATTGCATGCATAAGTGGTCAGCGCTCAATAGAGGTGAAAAATGGGTCCAAAATGTTCTGTGAACCTCAAACCACATTTGAAGATATTCGAAAACGCATGTAAGTGTTTGTAATGCTGCCTGGTCACTTATCAATTATCCATTGTGCTTTAGATGCACATACATGTACATCCAAAGTTTAAATAATGATTCTGCTCAAAGTTCCATTTTTATTCATTTCAGTTCACATTTATTCGTATAGTGCTTTTAATGAGACCTATTGTTTTAAAGTAGCTTTACAAGAGATGCACGTTTCTACGTTACAATTAAGAGTAATTTGTTATCAGAGCTGACTGTCGAAGTAATGTCCATATGGCAGAAATGTACAGTTCCATTATAATAAAAATCATTCAGTTAATGACGCATTCAAGCAGAAACAAAGAACACGATTAAGGCAATGATTACATGTTGTGATCATAATGATTACAATTAATCAAACATTTGTTTAAAATTTGGAATCAACAGTGTGCAGATTTTTTTTTGCTTTTTTTATACCAACGTGTAGTGAATACTATAGACTTTTACCAATCAAATTTTATTAACATCTTTACACTGCAGAGGTAGAAAAGAAGCTGCTTCTGACATGGCATTTATGTTGACAAATGTATTTACACAATTACAAACAAAACTTACAAATGGTCCATGACTCCCATTATAAGCACTGAAGCTGTCTTACACTGCAAAATCAACACTTCAGTCAAAACATTTTCGCATTTGACTCAAAATTGATTTTGTTTAATTTTTTGTTCTTTTTGTGCCCTTATCTTGAATTTTTGTCCCAAGCCCTCGTTAATTTCCGATCCTGGTGTAAACAGGGTCATAGATTGCAGATTATTTGTCCATCCATAAAATATTTGGTAGTTCGTGTCCATTAGCGAATTTATTGATCTAACTGTTGATCTTTCAGGTCTGAGACTGCTTGGGATTGGCAGGAACCAGTACATTGACCTAATGAACCAGTGCAGATCTTCCAAAGTAAGTCACTCTTGGTTTTACGCTGTAGATCAATTAGGATGTTATGGTTTACTTCCATGGAATATCTTCTGGGATTTCAGCATGATGTTCATTAGATGGTTCTCAAATCTGGATGGTTTCATTGCTCCCTTTGAAGATGAAAGATGTAATCTATAGAGAGCAGTGCTTTGCACACACGGTGATAACCTCACACTGTTGCTTAAGCAGCATCTGTCTGTGGCTAGAAATTCTTCCGGAGGAAATCGGCTCGGGATCTCCTACCATCAAAACCTGTGGAGATCACAGTAGAGCCCTGGTGGGTGGTACAGACCGGATATATCACCGAGGATGACATCAGGGTAAGGCGGATTAATTTAACAATGTTTCTTTAGTCTTGTTCATAAAATTACATTAGGCTTTTGGAAATGGAAAAAGGGAAATAATATTACTTCAAAGAAATGGAATCAATGAAAATAGAAATAAATTATTCATTTTATATTTCTTTTATGGTGTAACTGTGTTTTCAAACACACCTTTAACAGTTATGTAATTTTTAAATAAAAAAGATGAGCAAAACATCAAAACAAAGAACCAAATTATTCTCAACAGCTACATTTTCCCTCATATTTCCCGCATGAAACTATCAGAGGACAAAATGTCTTCTAGTTGCTCATTTGAAGGTTTGTAACTGGAGTGAAAAACCTCTGGCCTTTATTGTTTTTGTGCTGGGTTGATTCCAGATCTGCTCTGTGGCGGAGAAGGCGGCCATTGATAAGATGATAGATTCTGGACCCCAGCTGACTGGATCAATGGAGTACAACGTGGTTCTGAGTGAGTGTCACTGAGACAGTTTCAGTTTTTTAGAAGACCACTTGAAATAAGGATGATCAAACCAGGTCATGCTCTATGCATAAATACAAGTCGGTGTACTCATATTTTAGCATTAATGTAATAATGTAATGTAAAAGACTTTGCTTTGATTGTCATCCTTTTTCAGGATTGCATATGGTGGAACATACTGATTTGCTAGCACTGGTGACCAGGCCTTTAAAAAAAATTATTGTGACATTATTATAATTGTGACATTAATATATAATAATTATTATATATTGCACCTTGTATTACCAATGATATTGCATATTTTGACACATAAAAACACATGTTTTAATGATATAATGGTCCAGAATTTGACAACTCTTAATTATAATTTTTATGTACACATTTTATATAAGCATAATTTTGATGGACTTTAACTTTTTAAACTTTGACAGATTGAAATGGGACTCCATAACTGCCACGGTGAATAATAATAATAAAAAGATTAAAAAGTAGTAAAGGTTATCTTCCTCACTCCACTATATTAATATTATATATTATATTACTAACATATAATATTAAAACCTCATAATATTTACTGAATATTTAACATTTCAGCCAAACTGTCATAGTCTGCATCCAGTCTGTACTGGTCTGCGCAGAGCTGTCCATTGGCCTGTGCAGATGACTGGTTTCCATGCAGAGCAGATAATGGCAGCGCAGAATCCAAAAGTGTGGGGCAATTTTGAAGTCAGACTAGTACGACCTCTAACAAAAATGTTGTCGCACATGCAGGAAAAGTGTTTGGAAAAAGCCACCATTTAGTCACGGTCTGAAGCCCTGTGTTTTTATGGGTGGTACATTCAGTACAAGAACTTTCTATTTATTTATCTTCTCCATTTTTTCAGGTTTGTACAACCGGGGCTATATATATCTTGATGTGCCCATATCAGATGACAGCTGTATATCAGGTAAGCACTGCAGTTTATCAAATGGGCTTTAATTTGAACCTCTTTGGAAAAGGATTTTGCTCGTCCATCGCCACAGATTGTACGTAATAGCGGATGGGAGAATCATTGATCAAAAAGTGTTGATAGGATGATCACAAATCCGTTTGGAAGAATAGCAGAGAAAACATCTAGGTTACTCTTCTTGGTTTTCATTTTCAGTGCCGCCGCTTGAGGGATTTGTCATGAACAGAGTCCAGGGTGATTATTTCGAAACGCTACTCTACAAAATCTTCGTTTCCATCGATGAGCAGACTAATGTGTCGGAGGTGTTTGCAGTGCACTTTTCATTTCTTTTTAGTGATTCTGCTTGTCTTTGAGAATCTCATAGCACTTTTCTGTTTGTCATTTCAGCTGGCTAATGTACTGGAGATTGACTTGGGCCTGGTGAAGGTACGTGTCATGCAGGGATGAAAATGGAAGGCCATTTACATGGAATGTTTGATATGAAATGATGCCTTTATAGCTGACTGGGAGGACGGTGAATCCAGGATGCACTGGTTCTGGAATTACCGCCGCAAAGGCAATTTTCCAAATTCTTTGGCCTTTTGATGGGTTGTGAAATGAGTCCTCCTTTGAATGTATGATGCAGAATAAGGACAGAACCATTGTGTTCACACATTTCCTGTGTAGCTGTTTAGCACCATTTCAGTATCTGGCAGAGTGGAAAACAAGCTTATTCATGAGCTCTGTCATGAAAATCCATAACTTCTTATTAGAAAAGCCAACTCTGATGTGACTCAAAGGACACAATCTTTAACAATGAATTTATTTTTACACAAGTATTCATTTTCATTATCTCTTTGACATTTTGCTAAGACAAATAGAATGAAACGTTTCCTACAGTCATCCTATTAGTGAAAACCTATTCATTTAGTAAATGATGATGACAGAGTATATTTGAATCGATCCATTGCCGTCAGTGTTTGTGTGGCAGACATGGTTCCTTTTGATAGCGATGTGCCTGAAGACAAATGCTTTCATTGGAAAAGCTTGAATATTGGACCTTGTTTTTGAAACATGAGACATTTTTTTCTCTTTTCTTTTTCTTCTTTTTTTGTAAATAATTGATAAAGCCAATCAAAGTATCCATTTATATAAGAATAGTTTTATGAACTTTATTAATGAATGATTTATACAGAATTTAATTCTGCTCATTTTTTACGAATGACTTTAAAATAACGAACACACTCCCCTACCCCCATACACACACGCACATACACAGTGCTATTTAAATTCTAATTTTTCCCCCACCATAATTTAAAGTACAATGAAGGAATATAGTATCCGGCTGTATGGAGCCCAAATCCTGACCTACTTTCTCCAGTACTATTCAATCTTTCGCAATAGCTAACAGAGTTTTATCTTCATATGTGACAGTACCGCAATTTTCTTTTCTTTTCCACTTCACCTAGAGCCATTCTGAGTCGTGCTTATGGCCATGTAGAGAATAACCTTTGGAAAAATAAGGGAATATGTATTCATAACCTTAGCTTAGTTGGCCTAGCTGCAGAATCAGTTGGATGCAACAGATTTGATGTTTCTTGTTGTCAGGTGAAAATAGTCTTGGATTATTCATGAAGATGTGTGTGGATGCTTTCCAAACATAATTCAGAGACTGGCTGACTTCCTCATAAAGTAACTGTGCTAACATGCTATTATAGTAGTTAATAATCATCACTGGATTGTGTATGAATATTGGACTTTTTTTCTATTGTCTTCCAGAATGCAGTGTCCATGTATTGTCGCCTGGGGTTCGCTATCAAAAAGGGTCAGGTGATCAGCCCGGACCAGCTGCACCCCTCGTGGAAGAGTGCCCCTTCGGTCAATAGACTCAGGTATGAGAAGACATACTTTACACTGATGAATAGGCTTTTAGTGCTGGCTCACGTCTGAGAAACAAACAAAACTCTTGCTGCTCTAGAAATCTCAAACTCCGGGCCGTTCACACATTAAGAGATTTTATCTGTGTTATTGGTCATAGTGGCCAGTCTTACTGCTGGACGCCCGGAGTTTATTGGTGGGCTGGCCATATCATAATCTGGCCATACCATATCGTAATCACAAATATGACTAGGATTAAATCCTTCCAATGAATTGAATATTGATTCCTAAAATCCTAGGATTGGTATTTTAATTGATGCATAAACATGTCTGCCAAACATAATTTGTGCCACCTCACGTCTAGCAGATGTCGCTGGGTTAGTGGTGGATAATTGTTGACACCTAACACATGCAGTTCTCCACCTCTATCATATATCTATTCACCATGCTAGCTATTTATTTAATTATCATGCAAAACATGTTAGATAATAATACTTTATCAAACAAATCTAATTAGTTAAAAATAATGTAAATTCAAGTAATGAATTCTCAGTTATAAAATAACACTTTTTATTATATATTGTTGTATATTTGGTTGATGCTTTATTATTTATATCACTCGCTTGCCCATCTAAGGAAACCTTGGTTTTTTGTGTTCTTTCAGAGTGACATTATCCCCACTCTTCATAATTCAAATCGGAAATCCAGATAATCTTCTTCTCTGTACCAATGTCTTATATTAACTTTGCATCTAATATCTAATAATCTAACAATTTGTAATAGCTAAACTATTTGGAAACATTAAAGGAAAAATAAAGAGAACCTTGTAGTGTTATGTGGTAAGTAATTGTTGACATTGTAGCTTGAATATTCCCAAATGATTCACTAACAAATTGAAATCTGAATTGAATCAAGAGCTTGTGATTTGAGAATCAAATCAAATCAGAATGGGAATGTATAGTCGGTTAAAAATCTAATTATAATGTGACTAGCAGTTGCTGTATGTGTGAATGTCTCTTCAGTCTGGTGTTTCACTGTGTTTTATATCTGAGTGTTTTCTCACATTTGCCAGAGGCACTATGGACCCTCAGAAGATGCTTCTGTCATGGGAGGGTGGCAGTCCAGTGATGGAGGCAGGTTCCTCAGCCACTGATACAGACACCACCAGCCTGGAGGACCAGGGTGAGAGCACAGCAGCATTCATTAAATCATAAACTGCTTTCCACTCATCCGTTAGACACTAGCTCACTTTACTTCAGTGTATTATTAAACATTAGTCTGGCTCCCATCAGTACAGAAATCATAATAACGTGAATTAAATTGACTGTGTGATTATTTTTTTTCCCTGTCCTCTAGACACTGCAAGTGTGAGCAGTCTAAGTATTCCAGTCGCCCCGACTAAGAGGATCGCCTTCCTGTTTGATTCCACGCTCACTGCCTTCCTCATGATGGGCAATCTGTCCCCTGTTAGTGTCTCATTCACAGATTTAAGTATTTCTGCTTTACAATTGACATTAGTTGAAGCACTACATGTGGCTTATTTTAAACCGGGGGGGGGGGGGGGGGGGGGTATTTACGGGGTCATGAACTGCCTTTGTTTTTTATTTTGTAATGTTCTCCGAGATTCACCTGTTATCAAGATTTTTACATAAACTCATCAGAGCGCTCTTTTTGAATAGGTGTGGTGGATTGTAGACTCTGAAGTAAACACCCACTGCTATGATTGGCTAACAGTTGTGAATGTTTGCCAGCCTACATCCTTCTTAAATGGACGCTGCTGTGTTTTAGGTTAAAAACGCATAAATACACAGTACATATCAAATGATCTGTAATAACACACAAAGCAATAGTGATCACGTAATGAAAACGGTTACTCACACTTGTGTAGTGCGACATCGGATCCAATATAGTTTGCACAGCATCGTCTTTTCGTTTCAGTCTTTCTGAAAATCCTGTGCTGAATTGTGCCTTGTTTGTAAACGAATCCACGGTAAAATGAAGTGACCAAAGGACCACGTTTTTACTGACGCGGTCTGGAACTTCAAATAAAAATAAAGTTCATTCAATACGTTTTATCCGTTTGGTTTCTTCTTCTGCTAGACCTGCGTTTGCTGCTCTTGTCATTTACCTACTGTGCGTGAGTCAGTGGGCGGGGCTAAACATGCAGTGATGTAGAAGCAGGCGTTGATCATCATCTGCGGAGGCGATGTTTAGCCACACTATTATATCACAAAGTGGCACATTCCACAAGCTGTCGTTTTGGCAGATTGGCTTCAATACTTTAACTGACCCTTTATATCAAAAGTTCAAGAGATTTTTGATTTCTCAGTTTATGACCCCTTTAAAGGTGTTTGATAATATTTAGTGCACTGGTTCAAAGTTGGTGGGTTGTGACTGAAAACAGGTTGCATACAGGGTTGCCAAGTCTGTGGTTATACCGTGGAACTACTTTTCAACTGTTGCCACGGGTTTTTATTTTTTATTTTTTTGCCTTCCTGAAGGTTAAAGGTTTGACATATTACATAAATTGTATTTGACTGAAATGCTTCAACTGAAATATTTTTACCCATTTAATATTCTACCAATGATAAAACTATGCTTAATGATACGTTTTGTGAGGGAGGGGCACTGGTAGGGAGCCTTTGAGCTCCTCATGATTACAGTGTTATAACAGTTTTATAACACTGTTATAAAAACCGTTATGTTGATGATTAGTGCTGTATAGTGATTTTCATGCTAAACTTGTGTATAACACATAACATAGGAGTAGTATATTTTGACTTTTGATATTTGGCTAGTTATGGGCTGTTTTTGATTGAACGTTAGACAACAGCAAAGGTAATCTAAATGTAAAAATAAGGGAAAGAAGAATGCATTATTAAAGAGCCATATAGACTTTACGCATACATAAGAACCTCCTCATATCAGCCTATATCCGATCTTACTGATACTTATGTCGGGCATCCCTACTACAGTAATTGTCCTCTGTGGTATTGTCATGCTTAATTTACTCTTACTAACTTTGTAGAAGCCAGCCAAACAGCAATGCCATATACGGCCGTTGTATGACATGGAAGTGAGCATTTATCCTAAAAAACATGAACAAAACTACTTAAATGCAACCCAGAATATGTTAAATATGAGTTCACGTGCTGAAAAGACAAAACCTGGTTTGTGCCCTCCACAATGTGTTTAGTGTGGTGAATTATTGCCTGCCGAGAGCATGAAAACATCGAAATTCAATTTTGTACTCTAAACAGTTTTAGTACTGTTGTGTCACCACTTGAAGTCCAGTGGAAAAGCTGGACCCTGAAGCTAAACCAGTTGAGAACTGCTGATTTAGTGAACTCGAGGGTTTTCCAAGATTGTCAATCATCAAATATGTTTAGTATATCATCTATAAATATCGGGATTTCATGTGGTGTTTTTCGTCTCAGAACTTAAAGAGCCACGCCGTGACGATGTTTGAGGTGGGGAAGTTGTCTGATGAGACCCTGGACAGTTTTCTCATGGAACTGGAGAAGGTAATACCCTTATTATAGGACACAAAAGAAGCTGAGGGACACAGAGTGGACAGACAATCTCCGTCTCTGTGCTCGTGTTGAAATAGAAAGGGGCCACCGCCAGGGGCTGATTATACAGCACACACACTCACATTTTTCACTTTGGCACTGCTGTCACATCTCTTGCGCACACAAAAGCATAAAGGCTATTGCATTTCTCCCTTAATATCTCTCCAACCTTTAGTTATTCTTTTCTTGTTTGCACACGTTCTTTTACTCACTGACATAATGACTGTCTTTGTGTGTTGAGCTTAATAAGGATGCTTTTATGTTATAAGGTTGAGAGCACTGCTGAAGGAGAGGCTCAGAGATATTTTGACCATGCGCTGACCCTCAGGAACACAATACTCTTTCTGCGCTACAACAAAGATCTCACGCCTGATCAGGGCCCTGATGTACCAAATATAGGTATGTGTTAGTATCTGAGGGCTTGTATATGCTAGACTTGGGTGATCAATAAAATATTTTTGTATTAAATGTTATATTGTTGCTTACAAATTAAATGTATTTCTATGAATCAGTTCTTTTGAATCCTTTTCATTTAAAAATGTTCATGGATGGATTTTTAACAACGCAAAAAGGATGCAATAATCATTTACCCTGTTTTAGTTCTTAAATGTATTAATAATAGTTTCTCTTTCTTAATTTGAATTAAAGTCATTTTCGACAAAAAAAAGAAAATGAATTTTAAGTAAATTTAGTAATTTCAGAGCAAAAGCAAATACGTGTCCAATATACGAGACTATATTGTGCCATGTGAATATAACAGACAGCATAAGAACATATACCGGGTGGCCAAATTTGGATTATTTAGGAAATTTATATGTGTTTTAAAGATGTCTCATATGACCACCAACGTTGCATTTATTCAAAAATACAGTAAACCATATTATTGTGAATTATTATTATTATTACAATTTTCTATTTTAATATATTTCCAAATAATTAGTCCTGTGTATGCAAGCTTTACATATATTTTCAGCAGCACTTACTGTAGTTTTCAGTGTCACATGATCCTTCAAAAATCGTTCTAATGTACAGATTTGCTGCTCAGGAAACGCTTATTATTATCAGTGTTGAGAACAGTTTTTGCTGGGGGGGGTTTACTATGTTGTGTGTGGAAACGATTCTGGTCTGGGTAATATCTACGTCATTATCAGTGTCCTTATTTAAACTGTATCACTGTGATCTTTATTAAATAAAATGTTCTTTCAATTATGGAGCGGTACAAGTAGACGCATGTTCACACGTCCTGGTTGGCACTGATGTATATTTGTGTTTCTCGCCAGGCCTGCCTCTGGACCTCCTCCGCTGTGAAAGCCTGCTGGGATTGGACCCTGCCACCTGCAGCCGTGTGTTGAACAAAAACTACAAACTGCTAGTTTCCATGGCGCCACTCAGTAACGAGATACGGCCAATCAGCAGCTGCACGCCTCAGGTAGCCCAGGAGACTGTAGTCAGACCCGTAGAGAGAGATGTGTGAACGCTGGGAGTTATGAGACTGTGAGTCCTGTTCGCTCTCATGAGCATGCAGTATGCCTGTCCTTTCCTTTAGAGTACACGTCCATTCATCTAAATAGACTCTTTCTTTGCCTCAGGGCTCTTTCCTTTTCATAGAGTTGCCACAGGTTAATCAAAACTGCCTACCTCCCCGTCAACTACATCTCTGCATTTCCATAATGATCTTTTACATGCTGTTTAGATGTCTTTTGCAAATAAGGTCAGCATTTGGCCTTGGGGAGAAGTTACGGTGTGCATTTGGAATCACTTTATTACACTACACTTCATTACATGTTTTGTCACTAGGAGTTGTTGGTTGGAAGTTGGCCATGTATCTTAGAGTAGCTTTATATGTGTCTGATGTGTCTCTTCCAGCACATTGGTCCAGCCATTCCTGAGGTCAGCTCCATCTGGTTCAAACTGTATCTGTATTCTGTCATTGGTCAAGGCCCTCCTTCACTGCTGCTGTCCAAGGGATCCAGGCTCCGGAAGCTGCCAGAGATCTTTCAGGCCCGTTTCAGCAAAAAAAATATTTATTTCATTTTTGTTTGTACTTTGTATGTATATATGTATATTAGGGGTCTTAAGATTTTTAAAATGTTTTTCTTGAAGATTCCCCTTGTGCATGCTAATTGCTAAATGCTTAATCTCGCTTTTTTTATCATCGACAGTGGGTCCGGAAAGCTATTGTTTCGGACTCTCCCGCTATTAATTTTTTCACACTCTTTTGTGCTTCACTATTGCTGACATCCACTTGCTAAAAATCATTTAGTTCAATTTTTGTTTCCATCATTAATGTAAACGCACCTTGCCATATTGTGGACATCGAAACAACACATGAATTTATTTGACATGCGTTGCATCGATTTATTAAAAAATGAAAACACTGAATATCTCTCAATCGCCCATCCGTTCGATATAGTAATTCAGTTATCCCTTTGTGCTTCAGTTTCCCGTTCGTAGAACGCTACCCTTTTGATCTAATTCCATTCGCCATGAGGTTCTTTTGGGAAAGATCCACAAGTTTTTTCCACCCCTGATTTAGGGGATGCCTCTGCCATTTCCGTCCTGCCCTTGTCAGATCCTCTCCAGTTCCTGTCAGGTTATGATGTAACGTTCGGTGGGCACCAGCCCATTTCTAGTGGTCTCTCCAGAGATGTTCTCATTGGGTTAATCGGGCATTCTTGTCTGGGCCATCTCCAACGAACTAGTGCACAGATAGTTGCTTGTGTGAAGTCCCCTCCCCGTCGTTCTTTTAGGCTTGACTTGTGCTTATGGTCGTTTGTCTTGTTGTGAAGTAAACCTCGCCCCGTCCTAGGTCCTTAGCACTCCGCTGGAGAAGGGGCTATGTCGCCGCTAGTATTCGCCTGGACTGGGCCTGCATCCTCATCGCTTCCCTCGATTGCAACCATCGTCCTGTCCCTGCAGTGCTGGAAACCTCCCCATTCTCCCCCACAGCAGGAATGCTGCACCACATCTTTTCACTGTTGGGCATACCAGGATTGGACAGGTGATGAGCAAGTGCCTGGTTTTCTCCACACATATCACTACCGGCTTAGAATTGGCCATGTTTAAATGTTCTCATCAGACCCAGAGAATCTTATTTCTCACTAAGCATTTCGTGTCCCTTCAGAGTGGTTTTTGTTAGCGAACTCTCTTTTCCACTTGGGTCTTGCACTGGTGTAGTATGCTTCTCCGCTGCGTGCCTCTCTGGCCAGAAAGCCCACTCTCTCGCGCCTTGCGTGTTGCCGCGGCTGGCAGTGATGTTTGACTCTCTCTAACAACTTTCTTCCTCCATCCTTCTCCGATGCGCATTCCGCTGGCATGATTTCAGCTCACATGCTGGTGATTCTTTGTGTTTCTTCTCTTCTACCATCCTCTCATCCCGCCACCAAGGCTCTCTCCACCCGATAGCGCTCATTTTTTGGCCCTGGACTTACGGCCACTCTCGGACGGTGTCTGTGGTCCTGTTCCTCAAATACCCGCTTCCATTTAATGGAATGGAGGCCACTGCTGTCTCCTTCACGAACCTTAGTGCAGTCGGTAATACTGTTTGCTCTCCTTGGCCAGCCTACCTGCTTGCGCCCCTTGCCCGACAATTCTGCTTCTTCTCCTCGCACCCGTCGCTTCAGGTCATTCTTCTTCTTGACCTCTCATGAGTCGCATGTGCGCGGACAGGCACTGGTGAGCTGTAGTCTTATAAACGGTGTGTGGCTTTCCATCCAAGTCAATGTATATCTATTCAACACGCTGGTACTCCAAGAAGGTTGTTCGAACCATCTCAACAGGATCAGAAGAATGGAGCTACCTGCGTATTAATATTTTGAGTGGCACGCAAAGGTCTGCACATACTTAGGACCCCGTGATATTTCAGTTTCTTTTTTAATAAATCTGCAAAAATTTTAACAATTCTGTGTTTTTCTGTCAATTATGGGGTGCTGTGTGTACATTGAGGCAAAAAAATTAACTTAAATGATTTTAGAAAACGGCTGCAATATAACAAAGAGTGAAAAATTCCAGGGGTTCTGAATTTACTTCCGTACCCCCTCCGGGATAGTAATTTAATAAATAGTTTATTACTGATAATCTATTACGTTTTTAATAAAATATACCTTTATACAGATGCAGTGTTGATATGTTACGCGCCTATTGTACCTTGAACTGCTTTCTTATACCGATCTTATGGGTCTCGACCCGGGGGTTTCCCCCATCCACGGACTATCAACTGCGAATATTGCCCTCCTTCCCCTCACATCCTCTAATCTAATATTTTTCATCATTTCTCATTTTAAACAGTGAACAATCTCCCCCTCTATTCTTCAGGCGTTCCTTTCGGAATGCTACGGTTTATCGTTCCCCCAGCTATTTGTTCTTTGATTAGGAAATCCTGGCCATCTGTGTCCCATTTCCCCATCCTCTTTTGACCGACGAAGACTTCTTTTTTAGCAGGTAAAGTCTTAGTTTGCTGTAATACATCTATCGTGCTGCCCAGGGGTTTTGTGTAGGGCTCGCTGTAGAATGTGTTTTAGCACTCTGCAATCTTAGCCTCGGTCTTCTTCTAACCTGTGGCTGCTCCGATTTTGTGTTCGCCCTGCCTCCCCCGTCTGTTTCCCATAGTTCCCATATTCAATATGCTGGCGGCACAAAGCCCTTAAGCATCCTGCGGACAAAGGTGGATGTCTGGAGCTACCAGTGGGGCTGATACACTCACCATCTGTCGCAACCGCCCACAATACAATCAGACATCCGGCGTACGACTCCGTTGACCGCCGCTCACTACTTGTTCTGTCTTCCTCCTTGGTCCTCTGCCTTTCTGGTGTGCGAGAGCCGTCCCGGCTTCTTAACTTCTAACTTGTCCCATTATTCTTTGTTAACCTGATCTCTCTTGCAAATGCCTGATAGGCTCAAGCTCCCTCTATGACCTGTTCGTGAGCATTTTAGCCACTTCCAGGGCTAATCGAATAATTTGCTGCAATTAGAGTTAGAATGAGAGCAACCTGTTACAAGCTTTATTCCAGTCTGTTATTTTATTAGAGCAAGGTCTTCCTCTTCCAATTTACTGTTTGTAACTTGCATTCCACCACATGTTGATCGTTGCTCACCGATCAGAGTCAAACACTAACGTCTACCGTCATGGGCTCAAAGTAACCTTTGATAGATTCACTTTCTCCCCTCACCCCCCCTTTTTTACTTTTTCGCTTTCCTTCACGGTAACCCTGATCTTTAGCTGTAGTGCTTGATGCCGTAGCCTCGGAGAGCAGGAATGAATCCTTTTGAGCTTGGTCTACGGAGGAGAATACAGTCGTAGTACGGTCCGCAAGAACCCGGATACAGAAGCTGTAGGTGTATTCTTCTTTGATCTTCGGGTGAGAGCCCAGATGCTTTTCCATAGATTTTCTCCCGTGTTGTAGACAAATACTCTACAGAGTCCTTGCGACCGTGGTTGTCAATGAGGTGGGGTTTCCTCTGGAGCTTTTGGCTTTTGGGATGCCTCCTTTTCGTTATGCTCGAGTTAACCCGCTCAGTGTGTTCCCGAGTATCGGCTTCCACAACTCTTCTTTGCAGGCCAAGACATGTGAGCAATCAATTCTGTACAAATTGTGCCACGTTTGTTAAATTCTTTTTTTTTCTGTGCCCTAAGAGTGCTTAAATACTGTGTTTGCAGACCTGCACTGGCATTACTGAGTCACGTGGTCATCCATATGTCTTCTACATTGTGCCAATGCATGTTCTGCAATATTCTCTAGTCTAAATGCAAATTAGTTGCTAACTCCAGCCCAACTCTTACTGATTTCCTGTCCACCTTGCTTTACCCCACTATTTCCTGTCCTCCTGTCCATTTCGTATTTTAACTAATGAAGCGTCCGCGCCAGGGCTATATACTCGTTTCTATTTCCAAGTTTGGGGTGTTTGGTCAAGCAGGCTGTCGACTTCACTCAATATGGATTGTAAATTATAATGCGAACTAACTATGCCTGTATTTATATTATTACTGTCCGGAGACAACTTCTTCCAATAACGTTTTTTTCTAGCTTTCGTAAATGTTTTCATTGTGTTATTACTATCACCGGAGTTCGGCTTGCAATTCCTAATTGCGTCTTACCACACTGGCATGTCCTTATACTATACAGGTGGTGCTTTAAAACACTTTTTCTCCAATAATGGTCCGTCATTTTTCTGCGGGGCGTCTTACATTAATTTAACTGTGCTTACCTTTACGCCCCCCCCTTCCTCTTGCTTGTTAAACGTCAACGTTATTTGTTAGTATCGTTCTTGTGATTGTCTGTCTGGTTTTGCTTTTTATACTCCGTTGCCGTTTGGGAGCTCTTCCTGTTCCAACGATCAACTAAATAAATTAAATTAGGTCACTAGATAATCTATATTTCTCCGCTCGTGTATTATCATCCTATTCCTTTGTTAACAAATTTATCGCTTTGTGGAAGGTAGTTTGCCATTTACAATTATAACATTGTACCATTCTATTTATATCTTCCACGACACAAATATAAATATGGTTTCCCTCTTTTGGGGCCGTTTTATTATCATTTCCGTGTCTGTTTTGTTTTTGACAACTGGTATCGCCTCCTCACCCAAGTGTGACTCAGATAACATCTCAAAAGTTGGTGTTGTGAGACTATAGTCCCACTTGTCCTCGGTTGATAGTCACTCGGATGGGCCTTTGCTGTATCTTTATAGCCTGATAACACCCAACGGCTGCGGGAAGTCTGGACAGCGCAGGACAAACAGAAAAATCGAAGCATTATTTGACCCTTATTGTTCTGGCCTTACCCTGGTCATGCCTTTATAATACAGCCTACCTATTTGGTCTAACACCCTGGACCTAACAGACAACAGATCCACCGCTGGTGGCCTGCGGGCAGGTCGGCACGTGGGACGACTAATTCCAGGCGATAAGGGCAGGAAAAGGTGCTCATGTGTGCGGGGCAGCTCTCCCGTTCTATGTCTAGGTAAATATTGCTGTGCCCCACAAGTTGATTGCGTGGTTCCTGAGATAACTGCTTTGGGTTCGTTTCACCTATGGAGTCAGTTGGCGATTTGTCTTAATTATGTCAAAGGTGATTTTCAGTTTGCCATCGTGTATCACAGGCATGTTGGAACCCAGGGATAGGAGCAACCCCAGTTTGGGACACACAAATGGCGCGTGTGTTTCCTCTACGCGGGTATGTTAACGGACAATCCTTTACAGTCTTCGTCGTGTATGGCTATAGCGGCGAGAACTATATTGTTGTGTCTATTCACTTCTGCGCTGGAAGATTTCCTCTCAGCTAAAATTTGCGTGCTCTATGAGAGTGCAAGTTCTCTATTAATCGGGTCGGAAACCGACCAATTCGCGCGCTGCTTGGCTTGGGTGGGGCGGATTCGGTTCCCCTTTTTATGTTGTCTTTTGGACTTTGTCTACGTTATTCTTTTCCCCATCCCAGTCACGTATGGATAAACATGAGCCCCGCACCGACTCCCTGACAGCGGGGCTGGGGTCCCCGGACGCCCTCCCCGGCAGAGTCCTGGGGTTCCCCCTCCCCCCATTCACCCTGCTCCCTTTCTGTGATACACGACGATATCTGAAGGAATGGAGCGGCTCCCCGGACATCCTTGCCTATCGCCCCTTCTCCTGCACTTCTCGTTGACCCCACCAGCTAGAATCCATTCCACATAATACCACTACCCTTCCAAAATAACCCCGCTGGTTCACGATCCAACCATACTCTGCTACAACTCGTCGATGAGTTCTCCCATGTTCTCTGTGGCACTTCAATTCACACACCGCCCTCAAGCCTGCATCCGCACGTCTGGATGCGAGCGTGTCCTCAGAGTAACGTCCGACGGACTCGCGTTCAATCACCACGTCCTATTTCCGGCCAAACATAAACTCACTACATCTATTTTACCCAAATACACAAACTTTTAGATGCATGTATCTAGACTTTCGCCTGGAAAAATCGGACCAGGTCCGGAGTTGGATGAAGTCGCCCTACTCGTATTACCATGTTTTTTGTGCCTGATTCTACGACTATTCTTACGCCCTGAAATTTCTCATAAAACTACTTGCGATCAGCGGTGGTGTTTTGAAAACACAAAGTTGAGGTTTACGTTTTGCACAAAGCCTGTGGATGACATTCAGGTTTATTCAATTTTTTCTATTGGAAATCAAGACCTTTGTTGGGCCTTGATTAAGGTTTTAGGTAGTATTCCAGCTGGAAATCTTGTCCGTCTCAATTCTGCTTGGCAGAGGAGCGTTTCTGCTTCACTGAGACCAAAGACCAACTTGTTTTATGTTGAGTTTTACTATTATTTTAATTTGCGCTGCCTTATTTGCTTTGTGCCCATTAGACTATTGTATCACCAAATGCGTTTATTCAACTAGGCCAGTTTGAACATGTTCCCACTATCTGCTTTTGTCTACAAACCTTCAAGTAGTGACAACAAGGTCATCGATTATCCATCAGTACCTAGATGTGTTGAATATCAGTATAAGTTTAGAGTTTATTGTGCGAATATACAGTAATACAGCATTAAATTCCCCTCAGTGGCCTGATTTTTTTCCCCTCACGCCTTTACTGAGGGTGCTGCCAGTGTTTCCCCAATCAAACCTTATGGTAGTGGTGTATGAAGACCGATTAGAGATCTTGGTGCTGCATGATGAGTGTGTAGATTCATTGTGTGTATTGTGCACCATCCTCTCCTCATCTCTTTATTTCCCCTTTCCATTCCTTCCTGCATCGATACGACCCAAAACAACACCGGCTCCGTGCCTGACCCTGTCACAGTGTTAGGGAAAAAATAACTGATAGTTTTATAAAGTCGCCCTGCATTTTAGGAATGCTCTGTTGTAGTGTGTTTGATGGGACTGTGAACATGCTCTTGTAATTAAATGGGTACAGAAGTTAAATTTTCCCCTCACTCCATCCCATTCTCCAAAATATATGTCATAACAAATGAGTATGTAAAAAGTATATGAAAGTACTAATAAATATGTTACAAAAGCACCCATTGCAAGTGTTAGCATGGAGTTTGTCATTTAAAAAGCTGTTTTCTTCAGGTTGTTGATAGGTCGGCTACAGACAGGCTGGCTCCCCGGTGACTGTAATTACTATAGCAACACAAATTCAGGGTGTCACCAGGGGGCACTGAGGCGCTGAAATGGGGCATATCATCATAGGAATAGCACAAACCAGAAGAAGAAGAAAAAAAAAGCATCTGATGTTGCCTGTCAACAATTCATATTGAGATGCTCTTTATTTTTCCATCCTACAATATGCACAAGGCCAGTGTATGTAGTGGTTTGACTTTCTGTCATTAATTTTATAATTAATCTTGTAGCTTAATAATTAAAATTCGTTTTATCTGGAGGCTTGCTCTTTAAAACTAGGTCAGTGACTATAGTCAGAAACTTTCAATATTTCAAGAAATGTGTGTATGGGAGGAAATTTGACACAGCGGGTGGCTACCCTATCCATTTTTATTGTAGATGTGCTGCAGCCTATGAAATTTTTAGACAGAAATACAGACTTGTACAAAAGGAATATAACCTTCTACTTCAGTCTCTGTATTTTCAGGCTTTCATGTTTCTAAGCAGTGCATGTAGAAAAACAAAACTGGCATTATCCATGTAATTAAATAGATCTTGGATGTTATTTTTCACTTAATTGGAAGGGTAAATACTTTTATTTACAGTTTAAATGACTTATTCTGAATTATTAAAAGCTCAAATTCATGGCGCACCTTTTTGGATTTTTATCCTGTGCCAAAAACTGGCTTCCATACTATTCTCATAGAACCGGAACAATTATTAAAATCTTGTAATTATCTTTATCGTCCTTAATGTAAATGGGCCTTATTTGCTGACATATGATAGAAGACATTTGCAAGTTTCTTTCATCCAGCAGTTTTTGATTTGGGCATTTTGAAGTAGGCCTATGCCGTTACTATTTTTGGGTAACTGTTCTTGGTCAAGTTAAACTAAGTGGAGAAACTGCTGCTCATTGTACAAGTGAATGAATCACATTCAGACTATTTTGACCGATTAGATCAACAGTGATTGATTTGCGAATCTGGCAGTGCTAGTTCTGATTCTAACGGTTCAGAAAACAAGAATGACATGATTGCTGGAATATTACGGTATAGGCCTACGTAAAATATCTCAAGAATTTATCAGTAAAAAGAGTAGCGACACCCTTATTTGTGAACAAAATGTTGGCTACTTTATATGTAGGCCTAATTAACTAAATTACTTTATGCATTATTATGACATAGGCCTAAGTTATTTGTTTTTGTTTGTTTGCTGTTTACAGTAGTTCTTGTGGCTCCTCTAATATGATTGGCAGAGCAGCACTGCAGCAGGCTACTGTTAACAGGACAGCCCTGAGTGAGCTACTTTATCATATTAATACTTCTTAATGACACAGGTCTAAACTGCTTTACACAGCGATGCCTCTTTAAATGTGTGTGGCTGTGGCTGTGGCTGGTTTTCTTCAGCTCTGCCTGTTAGTTCGCGAAATATCTGGTAAACCCGAGCAACGCGCAGCAGGTGCAGTTCACAACACAGAGAACATTTTGACAAACAAACAGAGCGCTTTACGTTTCTGCAAGGACGGAAATAACGTGTTTGTCGTTCTATTCGGATACCGGAGCAACATTTTATTCATTTCATCACTGTCAGTGAAGCTTTGAAGAACTTTATGCTTGGAAACATCATAGGACTACTAACTAACTAACCGCCTGGAGCAACAACGCGAATCATTGCACACACAGACTGGATGTAACCTCTGACTTATCCCACACAATAACACGTAACTCTTCTTATATAAAGTGCTTTGTTTTGGTCTGTAATTGTGATGCGCGCGGATCTGGCATATGCAGCTTTAGTAAGCAACTCTCTGCGCAGACGGAGCATCGCAGTGACTCTTCTTCCACATGTCCATCTCGCTCTGCTCCTAACAGGTGGAGCTCATTTCACTCCATCTGTCCGCTGCTGAAGTGGCATATATGGGCAACCAGGTGGACAAACTGTCACACCTAAGTTACGCCGAAGTTCCCACGACCGACCCTAACGGACTGGACACGGAGGAAGACGGCCCGCGGATCGGGGTCTCCTACATTTTCGCCACCGACGACGACGAACTGGACGATAACCCTCATCAGCATCAGCATGTCGGTGGCTCGGAGCAGAAGGAGGAAGAGAAGCGCTACAACGAGCTGGACTGCGCGGTTTACCACCGAGACGAGTGCATTTATGAGAGAAGTAGCAACACTCCGGAACTGGAGACGTTCAGCCCGGAGAATTTATTGAACAAATGCAAGCCCGGGGACGTGCTGGAGTTCGTGTCCGCCGGTCAGTACCCGCACTGGGCTGTGTATGTGGGGGACTTCCAGGTGGTGCACCTGCACCGGGCGGAGGTCAAGAACAGTTTTCTGACCGATGCTAGTCAGGGCAGGAGGGGCAGGATCGTTAACGAGCTGTACAAATACAAGCCCCTCAGTCCTGACATGGTGGTGCAGAACGCGATGGAGCAGGTGGGGGCCAAAGACAGAGAGTTAAGTTGGAGGAATTCGGAGTGTTTCGCCGCATGGTGCAAATTCGGTAAACGGGAGTTCAAGATGGGAGGGGAGCTACGGATAGGAAAACAGCCGTACAGATTAAAGCTCTTCTTGCCTGACAAACAGTTTCATGTGCTGGAGTTTCAGAGTTTGGAGGATTTGATCATGGAAAAGAGGAGAAACGATCAGATCGGTAAAGCGGCAGTTTTGCAGGAGTTGGTGCATCATTTGAGCAATAGCGGAAGTGAAGCGACCGTTCATTGATGTGCAACAGGTAGCGGAGAGAAATGTATCCCAGCATAACATGTGCGTGATTCTCACGAAACCCGTCCAGAACGTTTAACTGCAAAATTCAAATCAATTGTTTTAGTTCAAAGAAAATGACAAAACTGGGACAGATTGTGATTGGTCAACTCCATGATACAGTACCAGCTCTTCATCATATCACTGCGCCGCTCCCATAGCAGATGTTCTGTCTTGTCAGGGACTACATCTTTTAGCGGAAGGATATTACTTAATTAATTTAATAATGATAATAAAAGTTTAAATAAAAAATGTGTCCTCGATATTTTTAATTTGTTGCAACCGTCTTTATAAAAACAATAAATAGGCCATGCTGCATTGTGAATATAGTAATGGCTAAAAGAATCAGCTAGTCTCCCCATATTGACAATGTATAGCACACGATGGGTTTATTGGTTAAGATGTTTTGGATAGTAACTTATTGTGAAGCGTTCTTTTCATAACAATTAAGCAAAAGTCCCATTGCTGTAATGCAAAAATATGTTCTTATAGACTCTGTAATATGGTGAAAATATATATATCATAGTAGGCTAGTATTAGCACCTTCAATTTATGTTGATTTTAATCAAATAAAATGCATTGAAAATAATGGAAATAGCAGCCTAGACGTAAGCAGGCTGAATTATGCTAATGAGAATTGGGTGGTAAAACTTGCTAAATTGTCTTAAAAAATAGTGTTTCAATGCGAAACATCTTAATTGTCATAAATGTATAGGCTTCATTTACTTTTAGCAAAAATATATTTTTTCTTAGTTTTGGGGCTTCGTGAGATTCATCTGTATGTTGGTATCTGACATCACATATTATGATGACAAATTATGTTAATTTTCCTTCTGTTGGAAATCGAAATAATTTCACACTCAGTTATTACATATTTTAAGTTGGGTGGTATTATTTTTCAAATCGATTGCCTCTCAAGTTGTAAGCTGTTCTCTATAATGTCTAATCAGGCTCTCTGTGAGTTGCAAAATAGCCATAAATCATCATATGTGGACCTTGCTTTATAAAAGTTTTGGCACACATGAAATTACAGCAAGTAAACATTGACTGAATCCACCTGTTTACCCTCTCTCTCTCCGTTATTCTTGCTTTCATCATTACACAATCTGAGAACATATCTGACCTCACATCATGGTCTTTACGTCAGTATGGTGCATTTTATAATGCATATGTATGTAGTTTTGTGTATTTTTGCGACTTTGGAGCTCCTACAGTTAAGTGAGTGGAATTCACTGTCATAAATATAGCAATATAGCTGTACGTGTGCATTTGTTGCTGCCGTAAAGCAATCCGCTCTTTTCACGGAATTTCGCACCCTCTCATCAAACTACTGACTTCCAGACAGATGTTTGGCGGGAAGCAAGAGAAAGAAACAGAAGTCATTCAGGGTAATGATTTTGAAACTGAAGGTGAAAACGTACATAAATGTGCATTAATTAACTGAACATTCATTATACTTTTGACATTAGTATCCACATTTTTCCTGAACATGGGAAGTCGCACATGATTCATACCGGAACAATGCTTTACATTTCCGGTTTCTGGTGTTTCTAGTCAATTTTTCCAAATGGATAATGTAATGTTAAATCTATGAAAATAGTTTAAGAAAAGAACGTGGCTCCATAGTTTAATCACTTCACAGTGTCGCAGTGACTGACTTTTTGCAGTGGATCACCTGAAGTTTATGACATGAGTTTATGACATGAGGCGGCCAGAAGTTATTTTGAAAATGTTTTGTTTTAATTAATTCAGTAGCTCTTTTAACCCTGTTTTAACATGGGTTTTTAAAGGGATAGTTCACCCAAAAATGAAAATTCTGTCATTAATCCCTCACCTCATGACGTTCCAAACCCGTAAGACCTTCGAACTCTAATTAAGATACTTTCTGACCCTGCATAAACAACAATGCAACTACCACGTTCAAGGCCTAGAAAAGTAGTAAGGACATCATTAAAATAGTCCATGTGACATCAGTGGTTCAACCGTAATTTTATGAAGCTAAGAGAATACTTACGACTATAATAATGTCTTTATTCAACAATTTCTTCTCATCCGTGTCAGTCTTCGACACCCATAACGATGTCCTTACTACCTTTCTGGGCCTTGAATGTGGTAGTTGCATTGCTGTCTATGCAGGGTCAGAAAGCTATCGGATTTCATCAAAAATATCTTTTGTGTTCTGAAGTTGAACAAAGGTATTACAGGTTTGGAACGACATGAGCAATTAATGACATAATTTTCATTTTTGGGTGAACTGTCCCTTTAATGAGACTGGAGCATGGAAATCCATCATGACAGCACTCATTGGTTAGAAAAAGATGGACACAGGTTGCGTTTTTTCCATATGTTTGTATATTTTCCTTTTTTTATTACCAGAGGCCACGTAATATGGTGGAGTTGGAAAGCTACAGGTGAAAACATGAGCTTGTTTTAAAAAAAATCTGATGGAAATCATTTGATGTAGTGTTTTAATATTCAGAATAAGCTTTAATCCTGGGCCTCTTCAATACCCTGCAAACTCTCCACGACTTTCATTTGCAAGGCTGCCAAAGTTGGCTTACCCTCTAATTGTCCTCCCACTTGTGAATTTTAATACAATATTCTCTTGAGTGTGTGAATTGAATTTGATGATGTGAAGCCGTAGAAAAGAAGCTGAAAGCAACAGTTTGTTAACACTGGGTTAAATAAATATAGCAAAGACCAAGGCATAAAATGCCACGTAGGTAGTAATTTATTAGTCTCTGCTTCGAAACTCTATAATAAGAGCCCCAACAAATGCCACAGGCAGTAGTTCATAGCCGTTCAGTCATGAGATCATGAAGCAAATGCTTCATCCAAACTAGACTTTGACCTCAAACTTTGCCTATGGGAAAACATCAGGTGGTCAGACTTGAAATGCATGGACAATCCGAAGGGTCGAAACTCAATGTCACAGAAATTCGGTGTGACTTATCTCTCTGAACAGGAGCCGTGCCTTTGAGATACGCCGCAGCTGACGTGTTTTGTTACAGGAGGAAAGGGTGTTTTATGATTTGAGCCCAATCGCACTGCCACAGGGCCACTCTGAGTAAACACGGGATGCTGGGAAACAGGGAAGTAATTACAACTGCCATACTGTGAGTGAGTAATGGCTGCCCACAAAGGCAACAAGACAGTCTTTGTGAATCATTGGAAAGCCAATACTCTTGCCAGCTTGAGACAACAGCCCCTAATGAGCACTTAGTCGGTGATGTTTTGAATGTGATCTGACTCTGTGACACTGCTCTTTGTGCTGTTCCTTCAGCTGAGCCGTGTATAGTTTTTAGTTTGTTGTGCAAAAACGCTGAATAGAATTAGTATGAGAAATTCCTGAAGGAACCCATGACAACCTCCGGGGTTAGGCAACACACTGACCTCTTAATTAAACAGTTCTGTTGGTTTGAACTACGAAAGTATAATAGACCATGGATACTGGAGAGAACTTTCATGTTTCACAGAGATCTTTGAAATATTTCAAATGAAAGCAAAATTTAAATAGTTCTAACCAGTGACATTAATCAAATCCCCTTGTCCTTTTCATAGCAGTATTCTCTAATTAAAAATGTAAAATAACAGAATAAGAAATAATAATAATGCTGTCAAACAATTAATCACGATTAATCGCATCCAAAATAAAAGTTTTTGTTTACATAATATATGAGTGTGTACTGTGTATATTTATTATGTATATATAAATACAAACAAATGCATGTATATATTTAAGAAAAATATGTTATGTTTATATTAAATATATTTATATATAATATAATAATATAAATATATAAATGTATATACACAACATGTAAATATTTTCAAAATATATAATGAAGGTGTGTATTTATATATAATAAATATACACAGTACACATACCTATATTATGTAAACAAAAACTTTAGTTTGGATGCGAATTAATGCGATTAATCGGATTGACTGCAATGAATAATAATAAAAGTAATAATTCAACTAAGTAAGTTTGTGTGGTCTCAAATCCCAGTGTTAATAGCGGCATAATTCGTCTAATTAATAGAAGTTGAGAAATTATACAAATAATTGAAAATGGGCATAAGTAGTCCAGTGATGTCCTTCCATCCAAGTGTTTGTCACAGGATTAGATTTTCTAAATCAAAACAAAATAAGTAATTAATTAATAAGGAATAATTAATTAAAATAATCGTTTTGTTAGCTACATAGATTTCCTAATAAATAAATAAAAACTAAATTTTTTTTTGAGACTTCCTCGTGTAGCGCAGATTATATCAAATGAATAAATAAAATTGACAATAATAGAAAAGTGACATTATAGATCTCAGTGTCCCGTACTGTTGCTGCAAAATTCTCTAATCACAAAATAAATAAATAAGGAAAATGGAAAAATATTAAAAAGAGTATAAATCCATTGAATCTCCCCCCCAATTGTTTTTATTGTAGCTGTATATGCTCCAAAATAAGTAAATAAAGAAAAAAGACAAATTAAAATATTTAAAAAGAGTAGTCCAGGGACATTAATCAAATTCTAGTGTCATTATTGTAGCTGCATATATTCTCTAAATAAATAGATAAATAAATAAATTATTTAAAAAGTATCATTCAACAAATTCAAGTGTAGCTGCAAAAATTCTTAAATAAAAGTTCAATTAAAAAAAGTATTAAGAAAGAAAGAAAACTATTAATATTTGAAAAAGAGTTATAACGCATAAACATCCTAATAAATAGATAAATTGAACTATTTAAAAAGTGTAGTCTAGTGACAACAAACCCAGTGTCCTGATCATAGCTGCATGGTTTTCTGGCAGACCTTTACCTCAGATGACCTGGGTTGAGGTGAACTTGTGAAGCTCATTTGTCAGTGCTTAAATAGCTTATCAACTTCATCAAACATGCTTATTTAACCACAGCAAAATCTTTTCCTTGCTTCTCATTATCTCATTATCATACTCTTCATACCTGAGTCATTATGTAAAAAATCCCCTTTATGCTGTAATGTCTGAAGCGTTTGATAGCCTTTCATAATACCATTTAATTCATATTATAAATGTAGTCACAGTTTTCTTGCAAATTACCATGCATGTCCTTTAATGATATACCTCTGATATCCTTAGGGCTTTACAATATGCCTTTTAAAGCCATGTTTAAATTATGCTAATATTTCAGTGAGATTAAGCCTCAACCATCCTTTTAACGCTTGCAGTAGTGACACTATACAAGGCCTCTCTTTCACAAGATGTAAAAGGCTTCAGTTTTAACTGCAGTAACGAGGAGGAAGGAAGTTACTTGCAGTCAATTTGCTTTCTCACTTCTTGTACTCTGTTGCAAGCAGTTGCAGTGTGTAGTTTCAGGCCTGTTTCAGCTTACGTCATATTTGGGGGGAGTTTTATTTTATGAGCCAAATATGATTTGGGAAGAGCAAGATTATTAAACAAGCATTAAAATACAATATTTGACAGAAAATGCACCCCTCCTCATTTCCAATTAAATGTCCTCCCCCAACAACTTATTTATAAACCAAAAATAAATATTTATTGAAGCACAGTGATGTCTCTGAAATTAAAAACATATTTCCCACTTACAAAGGTACCTTTCTACTCCCAGGTAATCTTCTTGTGTTTGTTTGAATGTTCTGCTAGATTACATGAGAGCATCGGTGGCCTGCAATTGTCGAGTCTACCAAACATTTCCGATTGGATTCAAGGCTGGCTCTAGCTGCAGCAGATCCAAGCCACCCTTTTATCCTTTTTGTTGTGTGCTCTGTGTCATTGTCCTGATGTAAAATCAGTCTTCACCATGTGGATCTCTGGCTAACTGAAACAGATTCTCCAAGGTGAAAATCTTTACAGCATGGTACTGTGAAGTGTATTTGGTTTGTGCCACATATAACACCTCACTCTCAGGCCAAAGAGCTCAATTTTAGTCTCATCAGTCCACAAATTGTTCCTCAGAAGGTGCTAGATGTTCTCAAACTCCAGGCATGATTTAATGTTGGTCAGAAGTGTTTCCTTCTAGCCACTCTCAGAGTCATGATCTGTGAAGTGCTGTAGTGTGTGTTGATATCTGGGCTGTTTTTACTATTTCTGCCAAAAAGACCTACAGCTCTTCTTCTGGGGGTTGTAACCTGCCTCTTGGTCATTTCTCTGAAAGCTGCCCTTGTTCTCAGTTTGAAAGTCTTCTTGTATCATGGTTCAAAGCTTTGACAGACTTCTCCAACTTCATCTCAACGTTAAATTGAAACCGTTTTTAAGCAACTGTTTTAGTTGAGACCTCACATTGGAGAATATTGTGTAATTGGGTTTTCAGTAGACAATAGAGTGTTTAAAGGAGAAATATAAATAATGGATTTTGATTCACGCCAAAAGTGGCGACAAGTGACTTTCTATATGAGTGAGTCATTTAAATCGTTCATTCAGCCAGTTTGCTCAAAAATACTGATTCTGGATTTTTTCTTTTATGAGTAACGTCCTTATGGCATTGCATTGTGTACGGTCATCAGTAATGTTTGCACTGGATGGAGTCATTGGAAATGAATGAGAACAATTCGGTAATCTAAAAGATTCATTGAAAATCCACTAAAGAGAAATTGTATTACCTTTAAAACAATGACCTCTCAGCCATTACAAAACACTGTAAATACAGTAACATCTTGTAATATTAAAAGTGCATACAGTTAGTTCTTCTTTTAAAAGGTTTGTTGTAATTTTGAAAAATGACTGTTATCAGAAAGATAAGGCAAGGCCTTTCTGAATGCTTTAATCCTTCCTTACTATGTCCTAAAAGAGACAGTCTGTATGAAACCTCTATTGGATCTAGAGGCAAGCGCCCTTGAAATACATAATATATGTATGAATACATACCCATCAAGCTTTTTTATAAGAACTAGTTATTGCAACTAGATATTTGATGTGAAAATAGTCACTGACTGAGAACTAAAATATTTTATTTACATTTTTATATTATAAATTAAAATACTATTTTATTTAAACAATAAAATACTCTTTAAAAGTTTGAGTTATCTACACACCACCACACACCACACAACAACACACACACACACTGTATATATAGATAGATATATATATTATTAATATATTATATATATAACTACCATGTGGAAACTGTGGAGTTTATAATAATATATTAACAAAACAACTACATCAATAAAAATCTATCATTATAAAAAAACCAAAAAAGTGGCTGAAATAAACTTATTTAATTTAGTGAAGTGTTTTGTATTTATTATTAGTTATTATAAAATGCCAAAATATAGTGCTGGATTTTAAACCGGTTTAGTTCATTAGTGCTTATTGTATTCTTGTAGTTTTATTATTATTATTATTATTTTCTTATTATTATTATTTTAAATTTTCCTTGATTATTGTTTGATGAATTATTATTATAAATGCAAAGAAAAAGGGGCTGAATTATAAACGGCCAAATTTAGTGCTTATATTGTATCTTGTATTTAATTACCATTGTTCTTCCACATGAAAGACAAAAATTTCATGAAGCTATTTTTTCAGGCTATGTAGTAAAATTAACTTTTACCCACTGTCTGTGTTCTGCTTTGAACATCCTAGAAAGAGGAAAGCCTGTTTGATTATTTATCTTATTTCTCCAGAAGAAAACTGTATTTGATCAGCAACATAAAAGCTATCATAGAAGAACATGGAAAGCACTGCTGGACTCATGAAATATTGTTTTCCCCTGTCTCAAAAAAGCACATCAATACATTTTTTATAAAGGTAGATTGAATTCGGTCCTACACTGTAGATGTATGAAAGAGTGCCAATATGTTCTAGAAAGCTTTTAAAGGTTGCAGAGTTTGTCCTTCAGAACTGCTGTTTAAACAGCATAATGACACTGGATTTAAAGGATTAAATTACTTCTAAAGCTGGTGATAATTAATAAATGGCCCGAAGCGTAATAAGGTGACATAAAAATGCCAAACACACCTCCAGACTCCATGAGTTATATTTTCATACTGGATATGTATTATAATGAACTCACGTGGGTGTGATTTGGATCACTCTTAGCTGGAGTACCTGCTGGCTCAATCAAAGCAATGGAAATTCCAGGGCCACATTGTGATGCCGGCCAGCATCATAACACTGGTGCACAAAAGAAAGTCACCACATGAGGTGCTGATAGACACAGCGCCTTATTCTAATTTGATTAATGTTGATTTTTCTCTTTTATGAGACAAGCATGACATACAAGACATTAGCATATCACTCATATCAGGTGGCTTTGTCAGCATTGTGATCGGATGCATTAAATATTTCATGATGTAGATAACAGTTTAGAATTAGGATAATGTGTGGCGATAATGTCAGAATACATAATTACATATTTATTAAATTATTGTTTAGCTGTACTTCATTTAATCATTTTTAATGCAATGATAAAAGACATTAGGACATGACTAAAAGCTGCACTACCAGTCAAACGTTTTTGAACAGTAAGATTTTTAATGTTTTATGAAGAAGTCTCTTCTGCCCACCAAGCTTGCATTTATTTGATCCAAAATAGGCATACAGAAAAAGCAATATTGTAAAATATTTTTACTATTTAAAAGAACTACTTTCTATTTGATTACATTTTAAAATGTAATTTATTCCTGTGATCAAAGCTACATTTTCAGCATCCAGTCTTCAGTGTCACATGATCATTCAGAATATTCTAATATGCTGATTTGATGTTCAAAAAACATTTATTATATTATTATTATTATGATCAATATCAGTAACAGTTGAGTAATTTTTTTTCAGGATTCTTTGATAAAAAAAAGATCCAAGATCAGCATTATCTGAAAGAAAAAAGCTTCGGTAACATGATAACTAAAAGCGTGGGAGTCAGTATACTTTTTTTGTGTGTGTGGGGGCGGTGAATTATAGAAATTATGCTTTTATCTAGAAAGCTGCTTTTAAATTGACCAAAACGATGATAAAATACATTTATAAAGTTACAAAAGATGTCTATTTCAAATAAACGATTTTACGATTTCTATTCAGATAAATGCGGTTCTTCTGACGTTCTATTCATCAAAGAACATGAAACAAATTCACTCAGCGTTGTCAACATAAAATAATAAAAATAAATAAAAATGTTTCTGAGCAGCAAATCTGAATATTAGAATGATTTCTGAAGGATCATGTGACTACAGTAATGATGCTAAAATTTCAGATTTGAAATCACAGGAATAAATTAAATTTTAAAACATATTTAAATAGAAAACAGTTATTTTGAATAGTAAAAATATTTCACATTATTACTGCTTTTGCTGTATTTTGGATTCAAATAAATGCAGGCTAGGTGAGCAAAAGAGACTTCTTTCGAACATAAACATCTTACTGTTCAAAATCTTTTGGATGGTAGGGTATAAAAGAGTTGAACAAAGCTAACAGGAGTAGCAGTATTGTTCAAAAGTTTGAGGTCAGTACAATTTTTTAATAAATCAGTACTTTTATTTAACAAGTACACATGAACTTGATCAAAAGTGACGGTAGTGACATTTATAATGTTATACAAATGTATATTTAAAATAAATGCTGTTCTTTTGAACTATATGAAGCAGCACAACTGTTTTCACCATTGATAATAATAAGTACTGTTTCCTGAGCAGCAAATCAGCATATTAGAATGATTTCCAAAGGATCATGTGACACCGAAGACTAGACTAATGGCTGCTGAAAATTCAGCTTTACTATCACAAGAATAAATTACATTTTAAAATATATTACAATAGAAAGACCGCTGCTTCCTTCAAATACTGTATATATGCTTCATGGGAGTGGGGGATGTCATGATTAGCTTACTACAATTTCTCGATTGATGGATCTGTCTCTTCAGGATTCATCAGTACAGTAGTTGATCACCTGGGTTTTGGCTATTAAATGTGATTTTTTTTTTAATGAAATTGAAATAACACTGACTAATGGCTTCAAGAGAAGCATATTCCATTGATTAATAACCATGGATCTCATAATAGGTCAGTTTGAAAGGTTTGCACACAAATGTTTTAAAATCAATTTCTCTTTGGACAAAAGGAATGGGATTTTCCTTCCAGAACAGACTGTTGAGCTCTATTATAGACTTCCTTGATTGTACAAACCTTTCTTAAGATCTTGTTGTCATCTAGTCATTCAGGAAACCCACTGACGTGTCGATTAAGAAAATATATGTAGTTTTGCACACTGAGTGCTTTTGAACAACAGCCTAATGTATTTGCAAGAGAGCTTAAATGTGTTGGGAATAATCAACGCTTTTTTTCTGTGTGTTGAGACAGGGATTGGTTATGCATTAATACTTTTAAGAGAAGAGGGCGTCTTGAGGTCTGCATCATGCAGATAAGTGCTGTGGAGGACTGGCCCTAGCTGTCATTACAGCTCTCTCACTTCTCCTGTCTGACTCATAAAACTCCTCCAAGCAGCCTAAACCTCCATCATTCAGAATACTACACCCTTACTGCTAAGAGGACCCAACGGTGAGTGAGTTAAAAGTTTTATGTCAGAAAAGTAAATGACTTGAGGAAGGTAATTGGTAGTAAATGTGTTCTGCTCAACTCCTGAGGACTGTGAACGTGAGTGCATTTAAACAAGGCCGATGGAGGCCACTAAGTGGGTTTCAAACATGGCATGAAATGCAAAAGATGCGCGTGGGAAATAGGAACAACATCCTGTATGACACTTTTCATGCATCACCTTATATTCATAGTAATGGTAAATTTGATAGACTTGAGGGAAGACAATAATAGCACGTACTACGGTGGCCGAGAAGTGCAAAACAAATCACAATTCTGAAAACAAAATAACAAATTACAAACGCAAATGCATGTCTAAAAAACAAAATAACAATTCAGAAAACACAACAACAATTCAGAAAACATTATAACAAGTCAGAAAACACAATGACAAATTCGAAAACAAAATAACAAGTAAGAAAACACAACTACAAATCAGACAAAAAAAAAAAAAATCCGGAAGAGGTAGGTATAGTTTGAGACAGCACCACTGGTTTGGGATTACTCACCGCTGACTGGACGAGACATCTGTCAATCAACGTATACAGGGAAGAGCCAGTCGAAGAACAGCAGAGTCGTGGTAGAAAGTTCGGAGATGGTATTAAAGTAGCTCAGTCTAAATGTATTGTATGAATTTTTTTCCCTCCCTTTTCAAATCTCGTATTAGCAATGGATTCTATTTACACTAAGTGAAAATAGCAGTATTTTTAGCAATATGCTATTTACACTAAGTGCAAATACCTATTTACACTGTTA
Source organism: Sinocyclocheilus anophthalmus (assembly GCA_018155175.1). Taxonomy (NCBI): domain Eukaryota; kingdom Metazoa; phylum Chordata; class Actinopteri; order Cypriniformes; family Cyprinidae; genus Sinocyclocheilus; species Sinocyclocheilus anophthalmus. The sequence continues at coordinate 116,304 of JADLZN010001385.1, read as the reverse complement.
AAATAGCAGGATTTCTACTATCAAGTATACTACTTGTTGCAAATAGTGGCAATTATCTGCACTTCAGTATTGTAGTACATTATAAAACAGTATGCAATAATAACGTATTGAGTGTACATTATAATTTTAATTTTAATTATTAAATGGATGCCACCTTATTGGTACAATAAAGCCCTCTCTACACCTACCCTAAAGACTTATTTATACTTCTGCGTCTGCCTACGGTAGCTTACGCATATTGAAGCACACCCATAAGCCCGTAGCCTGACGTGCACCTCTCCAAAAATCTAACAGCGCGTCAATTCTACGCGGACCGCAAGCGCTGTGATTGGTCTGCAAGAACCCCTCCCTCCATATGTACGTGAGTTTTGTGTGTGTTTATGTGCACTTTAATATATTTTAATGTTACACCTTCTTATATAAAATAAAACAAAGCAAAGAACAAGTGTCTTATCACTTATTATACTACATAGCATTATACATCAGTAGTTGTCCGCAACAAACAGTGTTGATCTGCCGTGGTACAAGTCCTTGTGGAGATTTGAAAGAATGCCATCATCTCCTGTTCAGGTGTTGTCTCCTTTTTGTAGTTTTAAAAAATGATTTAATGATTTGATATTTATTTGCCGCCGTCACGGCTATAATGCTTCTCCGACGAGCCGCTTCTTCTTCGGCTTTTGCCGTGGTACTGTGGGTTACACCAGCAACATGCCCGTGGACACTGCAGACTAGCGGTTTGCATGTGTACTGCACGTTGACGCGGACAACGACGCAGAAGTATAAATAAAAACTGACGCATAGCCTACGGCGTAAAGGCTATGGCGTAGGGCCGACGCGGAAGTATAAATCAGCCTTAACCCTACCCGATACTTTATTTTCAACTTTTTGATTATTTAATTTTTATTGAAAATAAATGCCTTACGATGTGATACGAGATTTGAAAAGGGAGGGAAAAAAAGTTAGGTTTAAAAGCGGGATCGAACCCGGGTCGATTGTGTCAAAAAGCCAACGACAAGCGCTTATCCATCTGCACCATTGGAGCTGATGATTTCCAGCCACTTTTAACTAAATGTAAATACACACCGTATTTTTTATTCCAGAGTAAGGGCAAATCATACAATACATTTTAATAGGAGCTACTTTAAAGGGTGCAATGATGCGATTTCAATTTTTCCTTTCTCTTTGGAGTGTTACAAGCTCTTGGTGCATAAAGAAGATCTGTAAAGTTACAAACACTAAAGTCTCAAAACCAAAAAAATATTCTTAATAAAAGTTAAGAGTCAACCAAGCCTACCTAAAATGGCTCATTCTAACACACCCCCACATACCTACGTAACGCCGGGAGGATTTGCATAACGCCGCCCAAATGTTCATGCTAAGAAAGAAGGCGTAACTTTTATTTCTCGCTGTAGTATTGTTGACGCGGCAGCCATGTCGTGAAGACGCTGTGTGCTTCGTTGTGAAAGCGAAACTACTTTGTTTGGTCTTCCAAAAGAGGACGATATCTGCTTCGTCATGCCTAGAGCTGATCCGTGCTGGTCGCTGAGGGAATACATCAACTTTCACTGTGGACGAAGCGGAGTCCAGCCCGCCTCAGCTCACTCTATCCCGGCCTCAGCGCACGCTAAGCCGGGGCTTCCCATCACGCTAGGCCGCTGTTTTTTTTGTTGCCACTGATGATTCAAACGTGAGTTTTGGGCGGGCCCGCAGTAGAAGTGTAGAGTAGCGCTTGTTTTTGTCATTTCTCCGATCACAATGCAGACAGAGTTTTATGTTTATTAAAAGTCATTATAATCAGTAATTATGTCCCCACTGGATGCAACAAATGCCTCGTTTGTAATGGGTTTTAATGTTTATGTCTCGTCGCTCCGGCCGGACACGGCATCAACAGTATGTGAGGGGCGTAACATTTCCGTCTCACGCTTGAGGTATTCGGCCAATCACAACACACAAGATAGCTGGCCAATCACAGCACACCTCACTTTTCAGACCGATGAGTTTGTAAAAATCGACGCGTTTCAAAAAAGGCGGGGCATAGAGGAGAAACAATAATGGACAGTATGTGGAAAATAAGGTGTTTTTTTTAACATTTCATTACACCAAATACACAAAATAATGTTCTTTTTAGCAGCATCATATGACCCCTTTAATACCATCTCCGAACTTTCTACCACGACTGCTATTCTTCGGCTGGTTCTTCCCTGTATAAATTGATTGACAGATGTCTCGTCCAGTCAGAGGTGAGTAATACCAAACCAATGCTCTGTCTCAAACTATACCTACCTCTTCTGGTTTGTCTGATTTGTCGTTGTGTTTTCTGACTTGTTATTTTGTTTTTGAATTTGTCATTGTGTTTTCTGACTTGTTAAAATGTTTTCTGAATTGTTGTTGTGCTTTCTGAATTGTTATTTAGTTTTTTTAGACTTGCATTTGCATTTTGTTATTTTGTTTTCAGAATTGTGAAATGCTTTGCACTTCTCAGCCACCGTAGATTACAACAAAACAATATTTAGTATGGACACAAGCAACAGAGGAGAGCTCAATATTGTAACCACTTGACCTGTACAAAACAGATTAAAGTATTAATGTGAGGTTTTATCTGTTACAAACAAGACAATGGCTCAAATTTACTGCACTTAAATACTAATATAATCGTGATAAGTTACATTAGTTTTCTCATGTTGGTTCCAAAATAATATATATCCAAAAAAATCTGAAAAATATAAAAATAATAACAAAATATTAAACCTTGCACGTCACATGGTTATGAGACACCAGAGACATAAGTTTTTTTTATTTCTTAAATTGGCATTTTGATCAATCTAGGTCCGTATAATGCATATGCAAATTCCAATTTGATAGTAATGGCAGACACAGATCTGAACATTTTGTGAGAAAAAAAAAAGGGACTTCTTAAAATATTCAAATATTATAAATTATTTTAAAAAGGATATATATTTTGAGATTTCTAAATGGCATTTTGATCAATCAAGTTTTAGTATATGCCTATGCGAATGAAATTTGACAGTAATGGCAGAATTTTTTGAAAAAAAATGACTTCTTAAATTTTCTTCTTAAATTAAAATGACTTCTCAATTATGTAAATATTATAAATTATAACATTTTTAAATGAGAAATTAAATTAAAATTAAATTTAAAATTTCAGTCTGTTCCTGACACAACGCTACGATAAGGCTTCAGTATTCTTGGGATATAGCATGAGTTATATTCTTTGTCCCTTTAAAACCTTATGGCACTTTTATGCTTTTGTAAAACATTCTTTAAAGTCAAGATGAAACAGAAGTGTAACAGATCCGAGTGTAATAGATTATCAAAAAAAGGAAAAGGATGAAGACTTGGGGCTTTTTTGGGATGAGGAACTGTGGATGCAGATGAACAGGAACATGACTAATTGATTGGAGAAGTCCAGCATACGTCACCAAAGAGAAGTCTGCCATTTTCACCAGGTTTGACATTACAAGGTCAGAACATTTAAAAAAAAATAAAACAACCTGTATGCACAGATGAATTGTTCACAGTAAGACCTATAATATGCGTTTAGAAAACAAATAGGGTGAACTTTCATTTCATGCCAACTTTATAGCTTCTTTGAAATAAGAAATGAGGGTTAGTGATGATGACAGTACTTTTATGTTTGGTGAACTATCCCATTAACTTGACGTAAAAGCTTTAAGTGATTTAATTGTTGTTAGAAGTTTACACACACACACACACACACACTCTTGACATTACTCAAGCAGCCATAACAACATTTGACACGACAATACCTATGAGTAGTTTGCTGGGAAATGAGGCCCATTTAGACTCCACCGTGTTTAAGGGGAAATTAAATGGTTGCCAAGACACAAAAACCTGTCTGACACCAAACATCTGAGAATATGAGTAAAAAAGCTTTATTTTAGCTGTGGAGAAACGCCAATAGTCACATACTCCAGGCTCTAATCAAGCCTTCACTGATGTATGAATTCACTGGGTAATCTGCTTTGCATTTAATTACATGGTTCCAATAAACTGGAGCATATTCTCCCTCCACAGCTTGTTTCTTAGTCACTTGTTTCACACTTGCTTCAATAACAGAATGAATGAAGGAGCCGCATAAATGATGCTGTCTGTGTGTTTGAACACTGTTAAAATGAGTGCTTGAATCAAAAGTTAGGCTCTATCAGTCATTGAGAGAGCTTTTTCCAGTGTGCATCTATGTCATTTTAAATTTGGCTTTTCAATTAAGCCTAAGCAATATCACAACAATGTTGTTTGTATCACAGTCCTGCTGAACGTTCAAACCAGCAGCACAGTGTGATATTGCTTTTAGAGGCCTACAACAGTTCAATAAACAAGATGTTATTATTGAGCAACTTATATTTAGACACAATATTGACAGTTACGTTGTCTAATTTTGTTCCTCCAATGAAAAAAGTTCCAAACAAAGTCAAATGAACCTCTCTAAAGGTCTATTCACAGCAAAAACAATACCTTTAAAGATAACTGTAACAATAACTATATTAGTGTCCACACCAATGGACAATAACTTTCTGCTTATTTTAAGTGGGTAGCTGTTGTATTGTCTTTTACTTTAAATGCTCAAGTTCTTTAAAGTGGGGTGGCTTCTGATTGGCTACCAATGTTTTTATTGTTCATCAGCTGGAAAAATGTTCTGAAAGTGATTCCAACAATGTTGTTCCTCTGTGTCATTATCTTTATAGCTGTGGTGTGGACTTCCCTATAGAGCATTTTGGTGTTTGCAAAAAGTCATGAGATGTTTTGTGGGCAGAGCCGACATGGTGGCAGAAAAAGGCAGTTTTTTTTCCCCCAAAAACTCCATTGTTATGTAAATGAGTGGTATAAAAAGGTTTCAATTTTTAGTTGAAAAAGGTGTCATGTAAACACCCCTTAAATATTATTTCATGCTGTAACTCTATAAACTGCATAGGTAAATATAATGTAGATCTATTGTTTACATCAAATTCAACACTGTAGTAGGCTAATCATTGCAGGATAGGGTCGTCTGTTTAATGGCTTGCAACCATAAACGTCTGTATTTAGCTTCAAACGGCGTCTTCGAAAGATGGTATTTTATAAAAATAAAGACAATCTTTTTTGCATTCTGATTCTGACGGTAAGACACAAGAAGACATTTTTTATATCCACTCCACTGTGCACACGCAAAGTGACGTAACTATGTTGTCTACAGTATTTATACAAAATAGTCTATTCTCATAGAATTAAAACTATTATTAAAACTTTTGAGTTATAGTTATCATCCCTGGTGTGAATGGTCTTGACCACACTACGGAATGTTCCCAATCTATCAGGGTGTGAGCAATACACAGTAGTGACGTTTCCTTCCTGAATGAATCACTGTTTTTGAACAAACCAATTAAATTAATGGTTCAATGACTTATTCATAAAGACAATCGCTGCTTTCATTGCTGAATTAATCAGTGTTTTTAAATGAAAAGGCTGAATTATTGATTCACTGACTCACTCAAAGATAGTTTCTTGTTGTCTCCTACTAGTGTAATGATGTAACCTGCAGAAAGAGTTACTGCACAAAACCAAACTGAGTGATACAAACAGAAAAAATACCAGAACTAGCTACTCTGTTTTAAAATCAAATTTGACCGTTTTCAGAGTGGATTCTATTCATAGTTAATATGATGAACTACACCTGTGTTTACTTTCCTAGGACTTCAAGGGAACTGACTTCATCCACTAAAAATGATCCTGGGACCAGGTGGTTAAAAATAATTAGAATATGTTTGGTTCTGGGAAATGGCCTAGCATCATTTGTTTGCAGATGCCACTTGGTTTATCAAATGCAATGAAATTAGTGTCCAAATTAATTCTGGGAACACTACATTTCCCTGAGAAAACAAGACACTTAATATCACGCCTACCACCAAACAGTGTGCAAGCTACTTTCACTGTTTACCCTGTCTGACTGTGTTTTGATAGCTTTCATTTTACTCTCTGAATATTCAGAAGAATGCTAGAGCTAGTACTGCAGACTACCTGCAGGGCAGGCCAATTTCCTTTGATCGGTATTGTGAAGAGAACTCCAGGAGCCACTGTGACGAACACCAAATGCTGAATCATACATTCCTCGGTTATACCAAATGCAAAATCTCTTCCAATTTGATTTCATTCATTGCTGGTTCTGCAGGTAAGGCCTGAATGATCCGATCACTGCTTCTGTTCACTTTCCCATGGGCTGTCTGAATGATTCATTCACAGCGCCTTACTGGTGCCCATCGATGATTGCCTCGGATACATTTTAAGTACATCAGTATTTGGAGCACTGAATACAGCATGCTCAGGGTCAGAGCTATCAGAGCGGAACGTTAATTTCACATCCCAGCCTCCTCCATGTGCCCAGTAATGTCAAAGAAACTCATGTGGGGGAAACCATAAAGCTTGATGTCTAATATCAAGTCTAATATCAACTAGTAAAACACTCTTGTCTAAAGAAACAGAACGATGCTGGGGGCTTCAAAAAGCCATTTAGCTTTGTTGAAAGAACAGTCTGTTTGATATTACTGTCAGGAGTGATACTGAAGGCATTTGTAAAAGATGTATCACTTTTAGTATCAGTGTAGACATGCAGTGGTCCCAAAGACTATTTAGACTTGTAAGCAACATGTGCAGATATATAAGTGTGTTTCTTTACTTCAGGAATTTTAATGTCCCAGGGGGGTTATATTTTATTAACATTCAGAGAATTAATTTTTCTTTTTTGTTACATAAACATCACATTAAAACTATTTTGGAAACTTTTTACCAGGCCTTCATTAATTTTTCTACCTTTCAAATGCCCTTTATATATAGATTTTAATATGTTTACTGTGCATCATTCCCAATCAAGTGTTATTTTTTAAATTATGTAAATATGTGTTAGAATATAATTTAGTTACATGTATTTAGGATACAAAAAATTCTAACTGAGCTTTAGCAAGACAAACCTACCAGCCATTTTTGTTTCCAAAAATGTTAAAAAATTAATTTCCACCACTATTATTTTAACCACAGAAAGATATATTAAATATGTTAAACACAAAATATAATTTCAGATAAATATTCTAGCCTATATGTCCACTGCTGGATATTGTTAGTGAACAAATTAGTCTACAGGATTAAAATTTGATTACACATCAATAAATCGCAAAGCAATAGATAACAAAATATTAAATACAAACAAAAAGGTATTAGGTAAGTTATTGAACAACACAAATACTGTACTGTTCAAAACAGACTAAACGTATTTGGACACAAAATGCTATGTTCACGGTTAATTAGAAGAATTAAAACACCTGTGGTTCCTCTGTTAACCTGAGGAGAACGTCTCGGTTACGTATGTGACCCTCGTTCCCTGAAGGAGGGAACAGAGACGTCAGGTCGGAGGACCGACGAATTGGGATCTCGCTTAGAGGGACCAATCTACTTCCAGTGTAAACTAAACGAGCCAATGCACATTGGCATGCGATTATTGCATCCAACTGCCACTGATCAAAGTGTGAGCATAAAAAGGCAGCCGGTGCAAAGCATACCAGGTTTTCGCTGAGGAGCCGAGCCGGTGACCTGGCCGCTCAGCGGTGGTACAGGAGCTGTGGCGACGGGAGTGACGTCTCCGTTCCCTCCTTCAGGGAACGAGGGTTACATATGTAACCGAGACGTTCCCTTTCAGTCGATCACTTTCGACGTCACGTCGGAGGACTGACGAATTGGGATCCTACCAAAAGGCCACAGCTACCGCCCCTTCCAGTGTCCTGTGGAAGCCACCTGCGCCCCTACTTTTTGGCGTAGGCCAGGGCCTGCACAAGAGGACCAGCTACTGCTACTATGGCACTACCCACTGAGTAAGACTGGATAACACTGGGGAAACACATCCATTCTACTTGGAACAGGGACCTTACGGAAGCTCAAACCTTCCTGAAGGAGGTTTTGGAGCAGTACACATATGGACATCACCTTAGGTGCATATGGAAGATTGGAGGTGATTGTAAACCTCTTGGAATGGCAGAAGTCTGCCGGGGAAACACGGGCTCAAGGCTATACCGTGGACTTTACACATATGGGATCCACTTAGGTCTTACATATGGAACCCAGCCTTCTACCGGTTCTCGAGGATTCAACGAGTGAAGGCCTGGCGCCGTACGCTCCGCCACGTCTGGCTGCCGAGGGGACGGAGGAGCTCAACATGGTCTACTATATGGACTCTCTGGAGCGGTTTTTGCAAGCCGACCCGAAGCCGGGGCCTCTCAGTGCTTCTACACGTTTGAGATGAGAACACAGGAGGATACCGTCTCCACACGAAGGCTATAGAATCTAGCGAATGTGTTAGGGGTCACCCAGCCCGCAGCCCTACAGATATCTGTCAGCGAGGCGCCACGAGCCAGCGCCCAGTAGGATGCAACACCTCTAGTTGAGTGAGCTTGCAGCCTGAGCGGGCAGGGCACACCTCGTGCTTCGTAGGCCAAGGTGATGGGATTCACTATCCAGTGGGCTATCCTCTGCTTTGAGACGGCATTCCCTTCTTCCGGCCTCCGTGACAGACAAAGAGCTGGTCTGAGGTCCTGAAGCTTTGCGTCCGGTCTATGTTGCACCTTAAGGCACGGACGGGACAGAGCAAAACTAGGGCTGGGTCTGCCTCCTCCGAGGGCAGCGCTTGGAGGTTCACCACCTGCTCCCTGAAGGGAGTAGCGGGAACCTTGGGCACGTAGCCGGGCCGGGGCCTCAGGGTTACCTGGGAATCAGCCAATCCGAACTCCAGGCACGAATCGTTGACCCGAAAATGCGTGCAGGCCCCTACCCTCTTGATGGAGGCCAATTCTAGCAGGAGCAAAGTCTTCATTGAAAGGAACTTTAGCTCAACCGCCTGCAAAAAGGCTCAATGGGCCCTGCTGTAGTGCCGTGAGCACCAGAGTCAGGTCCCACGAGGGAATAGAGGGGGGCCGTGGAGGATTTAACCTTCTCGCCCCCTTAAGGAACCTGACAACCAGGTCATGCTTCTTCAACGACCTCCTTCTACGGGGTCGTGGTTAGCAGCGATTGCAGCGACATAAACTTTAAGGGTGGAGGGAGACAGCCTTCGCTCCAACCCTTGCTGCAAAAAGGACATCACAACACTGATCGGGCATATTCGGGGGTCGAGAAGAACACCACTCAACGAACAGTTCCACTTCACGGTAGGCATGTCTCGTAGACAGTGCTCTCGCTGAAGTGATGGTGTCAACTACCTCTTGGGTAGGCCACTCAGAACCTCTGCGTTCCGTCCAGGGACCGGACATGAAGTTTCCAGAGCTATGTCTGGACGCGGGTGCCAAAGGGTGCCCCGTCTCTGAGTCAGTAAATCCTTCCTCAGAGGAATCGGCCAAGGAGGGGCTGTCGCGAGGAGCATTAGTTCTGGGAATCAGGTCCGGGACGGCCAATAGGGTGCCACCACAGGACCTGCTCCTCGTCCTCCCTGACCTTGCACAGCAACTGTGCAAGAAGGCTCACTGGGGGAAATGCATACTTGCGAAGGCCCCGCGGCCAGCTGTGTGCCAGTGCGTCCGTGCCGAGTGTTCCGTCGGTCATGGCGAAGAACCACTGGCAGTGAGAGGTTTCTGGAGAGGCAAAGAGGTCTACCTGAGTGGCTCCGAAACGTCCCCAAACCAGCTTGACCGTCTGGGGATGGAGTCGCCATTCTCCCGGGAGCGCAGCTCGTGACAGCTCGTCGGCTGCCCGGTTGTGCAGACCAGGAATGTGAATGGCACGAAGCAACCTCAGATGATTCTGACTCCAGTGGAGGAGGTGGCGGGCGAGTTGCGATTAGCGACGGGAGCGCAGACCACCTTGTCGGGTTGATGTACGCAACGGTCGCTGTATTGTCCGTGCGGACTAGTACATGCTTGCCTCAAAAGCGCCCTTTGAGACGGCCCTGGGCAAGGTGCACTGCCAGCAACTCGAGGCAGCCAGTGCAGATGGGGCCCCATCCAAACCCCTGACACTACAAGCCCGTTGTACATGGCCCCCCAGCCAGTCATGGAGGCATCCGTGTAAACCACAGCATGCCTGGAGACCTGCTCCAGGGGCACTCCTGCCTGGAGGAACGCAAGTTCTGACCACGGGGTGAAGGTTTGGCGGCTGGCCGGTGTAACTTGGACCCGGAAGGTGCCGCGTTGCCACGCCCACCTCGGGACTCGGCCATGGAGCCAGTCTGCAGCGGTCTCATATGGAGCAACCCCAGCGGCGTGACTGCCGCCGTAGCTGCCATATGCCCCAGGAGCCTCTGAACTGTTTCAGTGGGACCGCCATCCTGCTCTTACTGAGTCCCCTCCATACCGGGAAAGAGATCCTCTGTGTCGGGGAGAGTTTTCTCTTTTCCCAGTTGACCCGAAGGCCCAACAGGCTGAGGTGTGAGAGCACCAAATCCCTGTGTTCGCACAACTGATCCCGAGACTGCTTCGTCGAGGTAGTTGAGAATGCGAATGCTCTGTTCTCTCAAGGGAACAAGGGGTACCTCCGTAACTTACGTGAAGACACGGGGCAACAGGGACAGCCCGGAGGGCAGGACCTCGTACTGATATGCTCGTCCTTTGGACGCGAACCACAGCAATGGTCTGTGGTGCGGAAGGGTCGACACATGAAGTGTGCGTCCTTCAGGTCGACCGCTGCAAACCAATCTTGGGGACGGACGCACCCAAAGATACATTTCTGCGTCAACATCTTGAACGGTAACCACTGTGAAGCGCCCGGTTCAAGACACGCAGGTCCAAAATTGGTCGTAACCCACCGCCTTTTATTTGGTACAATGAAGTAGGGGCTGTAAAACCCCTTCTTCATATCGGCTGGAGGGACCGGCTCTATCGCATCCTTCGCCAGTAGGACTGCGACCTCAGCCCGCAAGACAGGACCATCGGCCGCCTTCACTGTTGTGAAGCGGATGCCACTGAACTTGGGGGGGGACGCCGGGCGACTGAATCGCATTGCTGAGCCTGACGGTTCGAAGGAGCCATTGAGATGGGCTGGGTAGCTCAAGCCAGGCTCCAAGACACCGCGCTAGCGGCATCAACGGAACTACAGGCATACCCGCAGTGGGGCAGCGCGGAAAACGCAGGGACCCGGCCCAGGCGTCTCATAGACAGTCCGAGGCGGGGTCTGGTGTGTGTAACACTGACCTGCGTTCGAGCAGAGGGTGCGTGGGTAGTCCGTTGGTTCGTCCTCCCGATCCGCCCACTGCTGCTCACTGGCGAGAGAGGAGGGTGAGTGTGATACGCACTAGATCGTCCACAACCCCCCGTCCCCTCTGGTGACCCAAAAAAATAGAGGAATTGCTCTTTGTCAAGAATTAGGGTACCACCGACCGAGAGGTCAGTGACGGAAAAAGATGAAAAGATTCTCCGCATGGCCCTCCTCCGGGGGAGGGAGTGGTGTGCTTACCATCTCCTGAGAGCAGGTCCCTCCACCTCTGGGTTGCCCTTCTCAGGGCCTCTTGCTCTTTCGCTTTCCACCAGGTTTGGCGGGGGCCTGGACGGGCGGGGCGGCTGCCCTGCGACCGGCTCCACGGCACAGCTTTGCTGGAGGCCGCAGGAGCGCTGCTCTTGTTTTGGCAGTGGCAGGGGGCCGCCCTCGGCGACGGCAGCAGCTGCACGCCGGGGCAGGATGTCCCTGATGGCCTCAGTCTGCTTTGGTCCGCGGAGAACCGCTGGGCAAGTTCTCCAACGTGTCGCCGACAGGCCGGCCTGGGAAACGGGGGCGTTCAAGAATCTTGTCTTGTCCATCTCGCGCATGTCATCCGTCACAGCCAGAATTGGCGCTCCTGGACCACCATAGTGGATATGGCACGACCCAGAGACCGCGCCGTATCCTTCGTCGCTCGTGGCGCGAGGTCCTCTGCGGTGCGGATTTCTCTGCGAACTTCCGGGTCGTGACGACCCTTGTGCAAGTACCTTAGTTCCTTGGCCTGGTGCACTTGCAATCATGCCGTAGCGTGTTAGGCAGCTTTTCCACAGGTCGTATAGGCATCGCTGGGCAGTCGAGTTCCTACAGACCCGGGAGGGGAGGCACGGTTCTCCCTGCCGGTTGGAGGCGGTATAAGGACACAACTGCATCGCAACCGACCGCTCCACCGGGGGGACCCTTGTAACCCCCTAGCTGCCTCACCATCGAGGGTGGTGAGGGGGGAGGATCCAGCAAATCAGTTTCTGGCTGTAAAAAGGTGTCGTCCACGACCTGTTGAGCTCCTCATCTCCGGGAAGAAAGGCACCGAGGCGGGGCGCTGAGAACCAGCGCGGACCACCCCAAGAACCAATTGTGCAATCTTGAGGGCTCGGGACACGGTGGAAGTCTTCACTCAAGCCCTACCCCTACGGTGGCCCGGGAAGCATAGCCATTATTTCTGGATCCGATTCAGGCATTGCTACGGTCCCGGAGGAGAGCAGCGCAGCCGAATCTTCCTCTCCAGAAAGCTCTGGCTCACCCTCCGATGCTGCAACCGACATCTGATCATCGGGGGGAGCCTCGGAAGAAAAAGGTGGTACCCCCCGGGAGGGTCCATCCTGCTCTACTGAAAGCTCCGCTGGTTTCGAAAGTGCCTGCGGGCTTGGGCATCCCCGGAGGGGACTTCCTCACCGTGACCGTAAGACCAGTCCGCCCACCGCCAAAAAAGGACGCCCCCGGCTGCCACCAAAGGGAACCCCAGATCTAGGCAGTGGCACGGGCACTCCGCCCCTTTGCAGGTAACGGAGTCCGGTTCGCAACTCTGAGATGGTCATACCCCCCGCAATGGGAGCATGAGTCATCCACGAAAGCCACTTCAGCGTGCTTCATGCCCAGGCACGAGAGGCATCGATCGTGACCATCACCCAGCACCAGTTAACGACCGCATCCAGAAATGCCCGGAAATGTACGTTGTCTATAGCAAGACCCACATTGTCTTTACAAAGACATAACGTCAAGTCTGCCACGCAACGTCGTCTTTAAAAAGACGCACCTGCCAACACGAAGAGCTCTCCAAGAGCACGCTGAACTCGTTCAGTCTTTTCTCTCAGTAGAGTAGTCAGGAGCAGAACGATGTGTTCGCTCGGCTCCGAAGCAAAAAGCTGAATACGCCTACTTATACTCACGCTGTGATCACCAGCAGCTGGATGCAAAAATCGCATGCCAATGTCCATTGGCTCGTTTAGTTACACCCCAAGTAGTTTGGTCTCTCTAAGCGAGATCCCAATTCGTCGGTCCTCCGACGTGACGTCGAGAGTGACCGACTGAAAGGGAACTGACACCATCTACTTTAAGTCTATTAAGTAATATTCAAACAATAAAGTCTTGGAATATGAATATTTTCTGTTCATACTGTATCTCCAGAGCAAACCTTGGATTTATAGTCCATAACAGTATTTACCTTGAGAGCATACCTCTCTCAGGAGATGGGAAGTGTGAAGCACCTTTCAGTTTGATGCCAACTTGGAGACAGAGATGCAAGTGATCCACTCAAAGCTCTGCAGCAGCTGTTTGAAGCCTCCTGTTCACCCAGAGGGTGAAGGACCTTCGTTCGACACAGGTGAAGGGAATTGTGGGATATGGAGCTTTGGACACTGCTGGACATCAATGAACACCTGCTGCGCCCTGTGGTCCAGTTGAATGATATTGTGAGACATAAGAGGGTAATCTAGATGAGCAAGAATTGGCACAAGCACTGCAACAGATAATCATCTATAGATACATATAAATAACAAATAACTAACAACAGAAAGTCTCATGTTCCATAAGCTTGGTTGATTTTGGATTTTTCTTTACAACATTTATATCACAGCTTCATGGCTGCATATTTGCTTGTGTTGAGCCTTTTTTATAGCATAGCTGCTTCTGGCTGAAAGGATGAGTCACATAAAGAAGTTCTCACTCTCCCATTCTCTAAAAAGCTCCTTTTATCTTTGAACTCAATGAGGCCAATCCACTTCTGACCAACTTTCCACAGTACTTAAAGATATGGTTCACTAAAATATAAAGATTCTGTCATTATTTACCCTCAAGTCGTTCCAAACCCTTTATGACCTGTATGTGTGGCAGAAAGTCTAAGCTGTTCTTTGCCATTTAATATGTGAATGGGGACCAGGGGCTGTCAAGTTTCAAAAATTAAAACCAAACCCAGCCAAAGTGGTCTAAACAGGTCATGCTCTTAGCTGTAAGTGTACTAAAGCCATATGATAGCTTTGTGTGGAGGAACAATTAAAATATGTCATTCACTGAATAGCTTACCCTCTGCCACAACTGTTAAAATCTCTTTCATGTGTGCATATTTTTTAGTCTGATTACGCACATAAAGCTATCGCATGACTTCAGAAGAATTAGAAACTAGCGCATGAGCCATATGGACTACTTAAAGGAAGAGCATCACCCTAAAATGAAAGTTTGCTGAAAATGTACTCACCCTGAGGCCAAAATGTAGATCAGTTTGACTCAGTTTCATCTGAACAGATCTGGAGAAATTTCGCATTACATCACTTACTTACCAATGGATCTTCTGCAGTGAATGGGTGCCGTCAGAATGAGAGTCCAAACAGCTGATAAAAACATCACCATAATCCACAAGTAGTCGACATAACAAGCATAATTTACAAGGGAAAACAAGTATGTTGGTGGATTAGTTAAAACACCTTAATGACAGATTTGTTTCTTAAAAACACACAGATTTTTACTTCACAAGACATTAATTAGTGGACTGGAGCCATGTGGATTACTTGTGGATTATTGTGATGTTTTTATCTGCTGTTTGGAATCTCATTCTGACGGCACCCATTCACTGCAGAGGATCCATTTGTGAGCAAGTGCTGTAATCCTAAATTTCACTAAATCTGTTCCGATGAAGAAACAAATGAATCTATATCTTGGATGGCCTTAGGGTTAGTACATTTTCAATTTTTATTTTTTTTTTACTTTAATGGTTTAACTTGTGTTGCACAAGAATCCTACGTGTTTGAAGTGACATGAATGTGAGTAAATTATGGCAGAATTTTAAGTTTGGGGTGAACTTTAATACATTTCACAATTTCATGGCATTTCTTCATACAGTCTTCATGCTGTGCTTTTTACGGTGCAGTTAATAAGCAATTTGCTCCCTGCACCATGACATTTAACACAATTTTACATTCATTCCATGCAGTTGAAATTAATGTTGATGTTGAGAGTCAATGCAAGTTAATGCAAGATAAAAGAAACAACAGAATAGTTATAACTGAAATAAGAAATACATGTTTAGCTTATTTGTCTTCAGTTATATAGCTGGTGCAGTTCTCGTCAAAGTTTTTTTTTCTTCTCCTAATGCCAGTAGATCTCCGGAACTGCTTTGTGTAAGGCACTGACATGTAAAAAGCTATCTGAGCTTCTTATAATTACAGCCTGACAGCACACAGAGTCTCTACAAAGGTCTAATAATCAGAAGGAGATGATCAGAACCATGGTCTATGCCTCTGAAAAGCAGCACTGCTGAAATGTAATTAAAGTAGCCCAGCTTCTCCAGCAGGAGGTCATGCATACCACTCTCCTCCTTTACTTCACCCGCTGACATGTGAATCTCACGCTGTTACACATCTGTACGGGTCACGGCTTTTAATGCAGCCTCTGAGTGTTTTGTCTATTTTTTATAAAACATTCTTTGGTTTCTGATAATGTAATGTCCTTCGTTGCATTTAGGGCAAATGGCCTTTCATCATACTCTAGTTCACAATCCACTACAGCATCAGAATGACAGTTCATGGTTTCGGTGGTGGGTGGAGGGAGGTGTGCATAACCACTTTACACCCTGGAATCAACCACAAGAATGGGGTAGCTATCATTAAATACCTTATATGGGAAATAGCGCTTGTGCAGTTTGCAAGGAGTTTAAAACAGGAGCTTAGAAGTGCACAGTCACAAAAAGTTGAAACTAAAATGTTCCTTTGAAAGATTTTGCAAGACACTGTAGTTTAAAAGAGCAACAATAAAAAGGCCATGCAGGGTTTTTCTGTGTGGGTGGAGATGTTAATTTAAGGTTTTGCATTCTCCCTGACATAATAATGGAACAAAACTTTTTTTTCTCATCATTAAAACAATGCACTGACTCACTCCTGCGGTCTTTGTAAATTGCTTTGGTTGGAAGGCATTTGCCAGATGCATATGCAAATATACACACTGCATACATACAAGTATAGTTGACATAAATATATGGTTAAAAAAAGCATTTTAATATTTTTTGTGATAATTAATGACAGGTTTGATTACAAGCAGTGTGTTCGGCTTGGCATGTAACCAAAATATCATAAAAACCTGTAATCTTGACCCAAGACAGAAAAGGTTGACCCAAAGACATTGAATAAGGATCATTTAAAATAAAGTAGTGATGGCAAAAATGTCCAAAACATGTTCTGTTTTAAATACCCATACACCAACATTACTATTGATCGAATATATAGATTTTTTTGACAGCTGTAGAATTTACACAAGGAAATTGTTTGGTATAACACTATAGGCCTACATAATGGCAAGGAACTTCCTCACTTTAAATTTATATCCCCATAGCTTCTCTATAGTTTCTTTTTTCAGCCAGAGTTTATTTATATTCTTGTTAACACATCCCATCCCCGTAGTCGTATAGGGAGAACAACCAGCAAGGCTGCCAATGAGATGGCTGATCTGTGGGATTTGAAACGAACACAATAGGTGTTATGTGCTGAGAATCTAATCTTGTTGCTCAAGCCAGGATTTTCTCTTCTGTGGCTTTACAGAAGGCTGGGCATTAACTAATTTTTACACCAAAAAATGCACAGCTTCCTTACCAAAGGCGACCTGTGCTCTTGGATATAATGGTCAATTTTTGGAAAGTGCAGCTAAGCCTCTCACAATGTGGTGTAAGTCTGATTAGAATGAATCTTTCTGGCTATTTTGGGTGTTTTTTTTCTTTTTTCAAAAATGCTGATTGGGTATCTGCTGATGGAGCCTGGAAGATAAGCTACTTAGGCCTCTTGCTCCACTGTGTCACATTCAATACATCCAACATGTCCAATTTACTCTCGATAAAGAGCACACTATTTGAATAAAACAGCAATATTTTTGAAAGTTACTACTGCCTAACAAGGAAAAGTTCTATGCTACAGAGTGTTCCTGATTTTGGCTGCTCCTTGTGTCCCTCTTTAAATATTAAAAACATCCTTTCTTTTTAAATTTTATTTGATAGAATAACATGTTAGGAGCACACACTGTTTTCGTGTTAATAAAACTGTACATAATTTCACCCTCTCAAGTGCTAATAGCCTACATCCCTGAGATAAAAATCAGCTTCCCAACATTTATTCACTAACAAATGTGCTTTTTGTAGATTGGTTACACATAAAGCAATTAGGTTACATCAACATAATTTCAGAAATATGTTTTTTCTTGGTTGCTTTAAATGCCCTCTCAGTCGCATTAGAGACATTAAAATACTCCTTCATCAACACCAAATCAAAAATATGTTCCTTCTAACTGTTTTTATCCTATTATGTTTATTTGAACCTACATATTATCTTAAGCTTGCTATTACTATAATGATTCACTGTTAATATAAAACCAGTCGATGTTGTGAGTGAAAACAGGCTCAACAAGTAGCTTCTCTGTTTAGTGTTACCATTTCAATGATGTACAGACTACATGATTTCCAGCAGGCCTATTAACAGATGTGATGGCTGATGAATGACTAAGCAGGAATGAACATGACATTTAGAGAGAGCGGTAATAAAATGATGAGTGTGACTCAAACGTCATTTGTCTGAGCAGTTTCAAAATTATGGCTCTGAAAGTTTCACTTCCATCAGGAGGGGTAATGATATAACCCAGCCAACAGAGCTCTGACAAACCCGTGATCTCATGAGGGAGAGCAAGCGTACTGCAGCTCGCATTCAGAACACCATAGTGCGATTATTAAAAGATTAGCTCTCTCTCAGATTTGTTGCAACATTCCCCATGTTATTTGTCACTTGCAGGAGACAAAAGCCTTTTGAAATGTTAAGGAAGCTGGTTCAAACCTGAATCATATTCTGTACAAAGCAGAAACGGATAAAAATCCTGAGGAAACACCACAAGGACAGAAAAATAGCTTTTTTTAACCTCTACCTCAAGATTTTTTGTCTCTACAAAACTTTTTGTCATTATTAGTTGGCCTGAAAACTTTCCCAAAATTTGCTAGCTAAAGCATTCCAAGTGGTTGGGTGTTCCTATGGTGTTCTAATAGGCATATGACTTTGTTTACATTGTATTAAGTTGAATGGGGTACAAAACGTTTTGAGGTTTTTCACTTTCATTCACATTCGGGAAAACACTTGAGACCACATTGCATCAGTGTAAACACTCATGTGGTTGAATGCGTTTTGAACGCAATGAAGTAGGCCTACCGCTCTTTACCCGACAATCAACCACGATGCTACACAACGCTTAAACTTTGTACTGACGGTTTTGTACAAAGGAACTACAGTATGTCTGATACGAGCACGCGGTGAGAGACCATTTGAAGCACACCTGAAGTTCAATTAATACAGGTACTTCACTAAAGGGTAACACTTTATTTTAATGTGTCCTTGTATTACACGTGTCCTTTTTACATTACTATTATAATAACAATCAATTATGCATAATTATATGCAAGTAACCCTAAACCAAACCCTAATCCTAACCCTAGTAAGTACAATGTATAATGGGTATTACTCTACTAAATGGTATAATTACCCTGTAACACAATGACGACCTAATAAGTGTAACCCCTTAAGTAACTGACAATTCTGGCGTCATTAACGTCACAGTTATGTGGTAACATCCAAGTATGTTTGGGGAACAAACGTGGCGGATATTAGATTCAGCAATCACCAATACGGCGCCGGACTGCTACTTGTTTCACACATAAATGTGGATTAACAAAACCAGACAACCGTGAGTCACTACCATCTACGAGCTCAATCTAGTCTTAGCATTGCAAGCTTAATAGTGACAAAAGTAAGTCGAATTGACTTTATTTTAGATGCATTTATACAGGTAAAAAGCTTCTCATTTTGTGTGAGTGACGGCCGAATGTTTTGGCTCTGGATTGTAGCGTTTCACACTGCACCAACTCGTGAAACAGATGCTGTGCGACGTTAGCATGGAGAACCATCAAAACAAAAGGAAAGTAAAGGCCATCTGTTCCATGGACCTGCTCAACAACCTTTTATCAGGCTTTGTATGCTGAAGTCCTGGCCATCTGTGTAATTAATGAATGTGCCTATGTAAATAAAGAGGTGTCAGGGCTTGGGTGTGTGTGTATAAATATTAGCATCTGTAAATGCATTACTGAAACTGCTATTAAAGTTATCGTGAATTCTAGGTGATTTTTTCCTCTCCTTTATTTATGGCCAATTTAATTAGTTCCTGTTTTCCAGGGCATACATGTTTCTTTGGAACAATAGTGTTGCAGTACCAACCTCTCCAACTGAGGTGTAAGGGCATAAGCAAATAATCAAAAGTATGAATGGTTCAGTACAATCATTTCCGGCTATTACTATTAGCTTTTGTCTTTAATTATAGAGGATTGTTAAAGAAATTTTGGCATAAAGCCATGGTCGACTGTGTTGGTTGTTGTTTAACTAAAACCTAAAACTATTAAATCGTATATGGTACTGACTAAGCTAAAATAAAACTATAGGCCTAAATATTAGAATGAAATTGTTTTTTTTAAATTAAAAGTGAATGTTGGAGCCCGTGCAACTCACTGAAATCAAATAATTTTAAGTAAATTGGCCTAAAACTAAAAAGCGTGAAAGTAAAATAAATGTAATCTAAATATACATGTTTTTTTTAAAAAGAAACGACTACAAATAGACGACAACAAGCTTAACACATACGGGAAAACGTAAACGAAAATGTGAGATGACTACTGAAATAATAAACATAAAGCTCATTCAAAAATGAATAGTATATAAATACATAGCAAATAATTAAAAATGTCTGAACAAACAAAAATATGCATTACAAAATGTCTTGAAGCGGCTACTAGGTTGGTAATGAACAATACGACATCCATAACAGACCTTTACTTGCCTCTGACTGATACTGTGAACAATCTTACAAATACCGTTCTGTGCAACTGATAATCTTTTGAACCCTGTCAGCCCTTTCCCTTGACCTCAAATAGCGTACTTTGAAAATTAGGTGTTGTAAGGATTGTTTTTTAGGATGGCCAGGAATCTTCAAAATGTGCAGATATACGACCCAATTTAGTTTGGATTATTATTTTGATCATAAGGGAAGTGCCTTCTGTTTCTTTTTGTGTGTGAAAAAGTGTTATACTCGGGCATGTAAAGCTGCCAGTAATACAGCAAGCCGTGAGATTTCGTCTCTGTGGTTTTAAAATGTTACTGTCCAATGTGAATTCATCTACAGTAATAAGCTGAGCATCATAATGGCTCCTGGAGTGCTCTTGCTCTTGTAAATCTTGAAATCAAGTCTTTAGAGGCTTAAGTTCATGGCTGATGGCATTACCTTTCATTTAATACGCAGAATAATGTCTAAAATGCAGGGGGTTGACATGTTGTGACCGAAGTTGTCTTACAGAGATCACTTGGGTCCACCGACCTAAAATTATCTATCATGCGGACGTCTTAAAAGCTATGACTGCAGTGTCACAACCTAAGGCTGCGTGACCAGAGTCCGCTTAAATTAGACCGTTAATGAATTACTCCCATCAGCAGAAGGGATCCTCTTATGATGAAAAATTGTCAGACAACTTCATACACTTGGTAGTGACTCATAATGTCACTCAGAGAGACTAGTGTCAAGATAATATGGGTAGTGCAAGCACAGTGGCGCTTTTTATCAGAGCATCACCCAAGGCCGGCTCCGACATGTTTGGCAATTGCATCCTTGGCGTGCAATGCTGCCTGGCAGCCGCCCAACAAAAGAGACGCTCCAGCTACTCTGTTGATACCCAATCAGTGGCTTACGCAAGCCTACGTGAGGTCATAACAGAGGGCGGAGCTACCTGACTCTCAGGTCAAAATGCACATTAAGCTTTCTCTTTCAGTCTGCCCTGAATTTAGCACAAGAGGACACAGTGTTCCCTGTGCACAAAGAAGATACACTTTACCATACTTAAAAACAGAATACTTATAAACAGAAATAATCATGCTTAACTATATCCTTAATGCACAACTAAATAATGTAGGGGTTTATCTATTTTTTTAAGTTTATATTAAATGCCAAACTTAGCTGAATTTTAGTGGGCTTGAATGTTTAATGAACTCAAGGCGCAAAAAATTTAAACTATTTACTAAATTACATTTTATTGAGTAAATACTGGTGTTTTACATGGCATGAAGTGCTTGTAACATGTACAATAACCCTTAGTTAAAATTATATTTAAGGACATTCTTAGTTATGTTGTAAAGGGTGTTTCGTCAGCACAATCAAAATAAGGTGTTTAAGGAGCACCATTTAAAAATAAAAAAAATTTTATAAAGTGCACTTTAGTGGTGTAACAAAAGGTAATGAACTACATACGGTCATCGGGCGGTGATTAAGGGAATACATTGTAGAATGGCCTTTGTTTTATCATTATACGGGCCAAAAGGAGCTGGGTAGAGTTACTTTACAAAATTGTAGATCACAAAATTACGTGATATCCAGAATGCTGACAAAAAATGTGTATAGTAAAAAACATATAATCAACATTACATTAAACTTCTTTATAGGTAATAATATCAAACTAACTTTAGATATGGCGTATATATTTGAAAACAAAAAAAACCGATTTACGTTTTGGACAACTTTAAAATGATTGATATTAAAAGGGAGGTGGTCATATGATGCGGCTGGGAAGAAAAGAAAATTATTTTGGTGTATGCAAATGGGTGGTTTATTGGTTTAAGGTTAAAAAAAAACACTTAGGGTGGAAATTTCACACACATACTTAGCAATTTTTTGCTCCCTTCTCTCGGTCTAGGTGCCAAAGCCAGCCTTCTGAAACGCTCGATGTGTACAAGCTCAGGTCGGTCGCGAAAAGCAATAGTGGCTCTGATTGGCCAGCTATAAACCCATTGCATTTGTGATTAGGCCCGAATGACCAGTCAAGGCGTGTGACGGAAATGTTACTCCTTACCAATACTGTGGGATGACATAACAATAAAGCGGCAACCCACACGTAGACGACCCGGTCTGGCTGGACAAATATCGAGCTGGTCGTGTCAGACACGGAATGAAGAGCCGTGCACCAGGAGCGAAAAATAACCACCGAGATCAGCGAAGTTGAGGTGTAAATAATGTCCTCAAGCGCGCAGCACGGATCAGCTCCAAGCATGAGACCAAGAAGCAGAATAGTCGATCGCCAAAATTGGAATACCAAAACACCAAAATATAGTTTCGCTTCACAACGCAGCACAGGACAAAGGTGCGCTTAAAAAAAAATTCGACATACATGAAGACAAGTCGGCGGCAACAAAAAACAATACTACAGCAGAGAATAAAAGTACCCTTCTTTCTTGCCGTGAAACATTTGGGAGGCGCGTTATGCAAATCGTAAAAAATCGGCCGCACATCGTGTACGTAACATGTATGTTAGAGCTGTTTAGGAAACTAGGAGAATTTTCGGAAAATAGTCGGGGTGGCTTGTACTCTCTTAACTTTTATAAATGAAATATCTCTTTGGCAGGTTGAGCTTTAGTTCTTGTGCAAGCTTTCGACAGATCTTCTTATGCACCAAAAGCTTGTAAACAAACTGAACCAAAAGAAAGGGTAAACTGTGCATCGATCATAGGACGGAAAACGGCATATTAAATCGAGCACATCTGAGTCTATGCTATAAAAATACAAAGAGTAAGAAAATATATTCTATTCGTTGTTATTAACAACAGGAAGTGCATTAAACATTACAATATCAGGGTTTCCCAACTGGGGTTCGTGAAGGAACTGCAAAGTGGTGTCCGAAAAGCATACTTCATTACATCATAAAAATGACATGTAAAATATTTCAAGGCTGACTTACAGCAACAAAAATAAAACATCAGAGAGCAAAAACCCACAAACAACACTGAACATAGAGCTCATAATAGGTAATTACAAGCATACGAATAAACTACAAAAATTATTATCCATGCTTTATGCCACAAAAAAATTACATTGGCATTTCATTATGTACGAAGCACATACTCTCATAGTCAAACCACTCCGGCCGCGTCTCATCTCGTCGCCTTACATATGCCAAAAACACGACTACAGGTACAGAGCAGACACACACACTGAAACATACAGGGACGCACAGAAATGTTTTTAGTATAAAAAATCTTAGCAAACATTAACAGCTACGCATACAACAGAGTATCTACACTCGCGATGTAATAACGAACCGCAAAAATGTTTTTGAAGCGGGAGACCTTAGTTATACGTGATTAACAGGTAGACCTAATCTAAACCGAACACGTGATATAGAGAGAAGCAGCAGACCAGGGTAATCCGCACTAGCTTAAATCTCACGTCTGTCGTCCTCTCTCTTTACTAACTTCATATTAACGCCAATTATGCTCAGCCAATCCCTTGGCTAGGTTAGTCCAAAAAAATAGAATGGTTAAAACTGATAATAATATGCCGGTAACAGTTAATTCGTATGAAGATAAGGCATAAGAAAAAGAACCCTAATTTTTAAGGGCAAAAACCTGAGCGACATAGTCTGTTACCATCCGCATCTGCAGGACCCATAATTTGCTCTGTTTGAAATAATAAAGGTACTAAAAACCTAGAAAAAAAAAAAACCGATAAAGGTCCTTTATACTTGTTCGGGGGAAAAAAAGTAAGCACAGGCCCAATAAGTCATAGATTAAGTGGTCGTGGCTGCATACCCCACCAATCGATGTGTCATTATGATTGTTTTGATAATCAAAGGCCCATCGAATACAATTAAACTATTCTACATGTTATATCATGCTCCGTTACAATATATATATAGCCTACTTAAAAGTATAAAAAATGTGCTTTTAGCTAACGTATATAATATTTATATAGTGGCATCAACTGCAAACATTTATAAATTGATTGAGTGATTTCTAGAAGGTCTGGAAATATAAAAAAAAAAAATTACTTACATGCACTGCAAAGCTTTGCTACACTTAGAAGAATGTAAATTGTCAGTCATAAAAAAAAAAGACAGAAAAATGCACCACGATGTAAATAGAAAGAGTAATCGTATGTCAGTGTGTAATACACACACACGAGACGATGTACATATTTACAATAACATAGTAAATGTACAAATGACTTTTCACGCTTAAAGCCGTCATAGGGTCCAAGACCTTGGAGTGTTTGTGTTCACAATACATAGTTTGCGGCAGTAATAAGCAAATAATGAACTCTGTGCACTACGTGTCCAGCTTTCCCCATCGTGGTGTGCATGCATGAGACAGGCATATTTGTCATAGACCCTCCAGCCTTCCCTTATAACGAGGCTTTACATAAACCTAAACGGAATGGAAAGGCGCTTAACAGCATTAATATCGGTGATTCATAGGTACAATACACCCCAACACTAGGGAGAGCGACAGAACACGACCTTATATAGGACCTCTAGAGAAAGTAAAAAAAACCCTTACAGTAGTCCGTAAAAATAATATTAGTACTTGCCCTCGCTTTCTTATGTAAAGTAAAGCTAACGATATGGTGTAGTCATACTAAAAGAGAGCAGCTAATCTGGTTCAGTACCACTTTCCGGGTCCGCGTGGCTGTCTTTACAACGAACCCAACAGCACCCGGCTGTTTGAGAAAAGAAAATGACATCTTAGATCTTACCCGCCGTCAGAAAAAGAACTGTCCATGCACATACTGAAGCTCAATGCTTTTATGGATTGCTATGGATTCATATACGGAAAACTGGTGACTAAATAATAACTAGAGCAGATCGAAGGGTGGGGGGAAGGATACAGCAGAAAAAATAACACTTTGTATACAATCTGTAACAGAAGCTCATGACCTGACATTCAAGAATCCCTAGTAGTGTACTGTGACACAAAACCTAAATGGGGTTTTCACAGTATGTACTTAAAGGTCAAGGGGATCTGTAAGCCTTCTGAACGCCTCTTCTGTACAGTATGTGGGCATTCTGAGGAAGGCAGAAAAGTCGGAATAGCAACAACAGTGGCGTGGTTGGATTAACAAACAAACTTATGAGGCAAGTACGACTAAAAAAGTGCACAAAAACACCATCAAAACTGAAAGTGACGAATTAAATATCCATTTATTACATTGATTAACACTGCACAAATATAGACTTAACTACTATCTTTTATTTAATATAATGTATATCCAAATTTACATGTAACAAAAATCATTCTTTTAATTATTCATATACATAATAAAAAAACAATTCAACTTATATAAATTTAGTAGTGTAAAGCATATGTAAGAATGCTTTATGGAAAAATTTATAGGATACGACGACCTTTTACCACCCAATAAGGGGCTGACCAAGTGTACAGAATAAAGAATAAAGAAGGGAAGAAAAAAAAGAAAACAAGTAGTTGTATGTTTTTAAATAAAGCTGGTTAAAAGAAACCCCTTTGCATTTAAACACTAGTTAGGGGCAATGTATCTAATATTGGATTTCTTTAATCACGGTTTCTAACATGCCATAAGATTAAATGTTGTATTTTAATTTTGTTTAATATTTGACCTTATAAACGTTGTTAAGATTAAAAATACCATTGATAATTGTTTCTTTACGATATAATATTTATTAAGCGGCCTTCTAGTCCTCCATAGTTGGTAAAGATTTCGATAGATGGTGCCTCTAGGTTTGGGTATTCTCCTCACTATTAAAAAATAGACATGTGCTATTGGCAAGCGCGAGTAGTCATTGGTGAATCAACGCTACGTGATGTTTTCGTTTTGACAGTACCTATGAGGCCACCGCGGTTCTGGGCCCATGGGCGGACTGAGGTTTCTTCGCCAAAAGGCCGACATCTCGCCATTCTCATCATTATCACGTGACCCATAGCCCATCCAAAAAATCCTTCACTCAAACGCAAAGAATGGTGTCACTAGAAACGACTTTCAAAAAATCAGCACTTGCTGTGTGCACACAGTCACTTAAACCGTGACCAGAGGTGAATACAGTACTTTGAGTTATTATTCAATGTAGAGTCTACTTCTGAGCCTAAAAAAATATACAAAACCAATAAAGACATCAAATCAGAAAAACAACCACAAAGACAACCAACATTGTTGCACAGAAAATCCAAGGACATATATTGGGTTTCCTCAGGAGAAAAGATACTCGTAGCTGCTCCATTTCTATCTGGGCAACAGTCTGTTCTCATGATGTTGACTTGGCAATGCTAAAACTGCGTTTCCTTGTGAAATCCTGCGTGTGTGCCATATGGAAACTCACGGTGAATGAGGGACCTAATCCGCTGTGGTCAAATCTTAATCGCCCGGGTCTGTTCGCTGAGGAGCATGACTGTGAGTAGGGCAGCGATGCCCGTTAAGACAGGCCAATAAAACGGGGGGTAGTGCAATATGGTGCCGGAAAATCGTCGGAATCTTAGAGAAACAGGTTTTTGCGGGGGGTCCGAAAAGTCAGTGTCAAGGGTAGCGGGGCCCCCCACTCTTGTTACCAGGCTAACCTCCAGAGTGCTCCAACGTAACAAAAAAGTACCGCGGGAGCAATTCTTGCCGATACCACGCCGTCCGCCGGGCATTGGTTATATCAAAATCAATCAGGACTCGATTATAAAAATCGGAATGCAAGGCGCATAGACTTGTCGAAACATCGATTCGTCCGTCAGGAAAGTTGCGGGGGCGCACAGGAATTGGGCAGATCCTCAAACCAAACAGACGCCTCTAATTATGCAGTGGTGGTCCTAAAACAAACACATGCAAAAATGTTTAGTAGCAGAGCCTGTAAGACTAAAATATAGGTTTTTTTGGTATAAGGTGTAATCAAATCCGTATGAACAAAAAATGGCAAAATTATACAGGTCCCCTGTTAGAATCATGCTACAGTAAAATGCACCTAATGATGCAAGTCGAATAATGTTACATTTATGCCACAGGTTTCATTTATTGGTGTGTGTAACCATAATGAAGGGTTGCCACTGAGGTTAGGCATGGTAACGGTATGTGGGTTCATTAAAAAAAGTAAGAATTTTTAATTGTTAGACATAGGCTAATTGGAGATAGCAAAGTGGATTCAATATTGATCAAAGTGTGGGTAAAAATGTGTGAATGAATTCCAATTTAAAATAATTTATTATTTTAAATAATTTAAAAATATAATTTATTCCTGTGATGGGAAAGCAGAGCTGCAGGTTTTCACATATTCAAATAATCAGTGTTCAGGTGGTAACAGGCAAATGATCATATCAGAAATCAATGATTCAATGGGTGGGTTGTGCTGTAACAAAAACCCTATTCAGAAACCTCAAAATCAAATCTTTTTATCTACATAAAATAAAGTGCTTGAACGAGGAAATTAAGTTGCAGTTTGCGATAGATATCGCGATATGAAAAAAAATGGGGATGTTTCAATCACATGAGGCTTTAGCTAGCGTTAACACTCTAAATGCAACAAAGAAGTAACAAGGGACGTGCCTAGATAACAGACGGTGTGTTTTGACTCAAAGTACGGAGTGTAATGGGGAAATATCAAAGAGAAAGCATCATCTAATAATAGCTCTCACAGGTGTGTACTTTGGGATGACAACCCAACCACATGTCTAAAAAATGCAGCGACATAAAATCAGTCGGAAGTAACGAGAAGCGCAAGGAGCCATCACAAGAAAAGAAAATAAATAAAACAGTACACCCAGTGGCGACGTACTTAAGAGTGGATATATGATCGGAATTTGTGAAAGGTAAGAGAAAATCCCATAGTTGAAGAAGTCGCACAGGACCCCGAGCAGGGGCTGGTGCATTTAAAAGCTAGAATGCTGAAACTATGTACGATTACCTCTACTTGCTCCGGCTTCACAGTCATGTGTCTTGTACCGGAACCATACAGTTTGAATGGCGCATGTCTCCGACAAACAGCTCTACAACAATGGAACGTGACAAAGCGCCCTTTGCAAATCCTTTTCAACTTTGTTCAGTACGGGAAATCGGTAAAAATAGACACGGCATCAGAATTTAATTTCCGCAGCACGCATCCAGTGTACACAGCGTCACTGGTTATAATGGGTTCTACTGTATTTTGCAGTTTTTTAAATTAAACAAGCATTCATTTTTCATAATGTTTAGTAAAATTATTTGGTAGTCTGAGGTGGAATGGAGATTCGGGAAAGGGTGGGCAGGTTTGTTTAAAAATAGGTTACAACTAGTCAGTTCAAAGTTGAAACATACATTGTTAAAAAAGTGCAAAGGTCCACATAGTTTACATATCGGTTTAATTACAGTGCACTGTGTAATTACCTCAAAGTAGGTGGTACAGCACAGATTTTTTTTATATTTCTGCATCTCCTTTAGGTTTGTTGTGATTTAGTTAGCTGACTTCATATTAGATGTTTTCACACCATCTATTCATATTAAACATAATTAATTTGACAATGCTTACAAGGTGAGAGTTACAACAATCAGGTCAAGATACTGTTGATTGCCGTCATGTTCATCACCTAATTTCCTTCGTAACATATAGGTCACGCCTACAGAAAATAACATTTATGTTTAATCTATCTAATAGTGTGTTGGTCATACTATACAATGATTTATAGCTTGTCTTTGTTGAATATTACAGAACATAAAGAGCTTTATATTGGTAAAAAAAAAAATCGCTAGATAAACAAATATATTGTGTTCCAAATCGTTCAGCCCTACTACATAATATTTTTGTAGAAAGCTTTAAAAGTTCAAAAGAACAGTATTTATTCGAAATAGAAATATCTTTATTGTCACTTTAGATCAATTTAATGCATCATTGCTGAATAAAAGTATTATTTATTTTAAACTATCTTACTGATCCCAAATGTTTGAACAGTAGTGTTTTTTAAGGCTGTCATATTTAATGCGTGAATTTATAAGTTAATTAAAAGATACTGATGCAATGATTATTTTACATTCACTAAATTTGATAAAAATAATATTTAATGCTGCTTTCTAAAGACAGGTCATAAATGACTAAAAAAATAAATTAAATTCATTTAAATCATTTAAATATTTTCCAAATAATATTTTGTTTGCTTTAGTGCAATGAGAATTAGCCAGTTTTTATTTTTATAGATGAAAATATTAAGCTGCCTACATATTTTAAGAAGGGGGGTCTTTACAAAAAGATGATATTTGATCCTTGGTATCAATAAATTTGACAACCCTTGTTATGCATTTCCATAGCTGGTAATCTCTTAATAAACTGCCTTTGGAGAGCAAGTTCAAGTTTCAAACAGCCTTAAACTTTGTAAAATATGTTAATCTTGTGTTACACTTTTAACAAATCTGAAAGCACAATCAAATTAGCCAGTATAAAACAGGGGGATTGGGGTGATGTAAATGACAGGTGATCCGGCTCTGCGGAAATCTGCATAGCTTTCTGCAGAACTCTGTGGACACAGATTTCATGTGGGCCTGCCGATGATGGATTTAGTATCTTCCTCTTCCCCTGCTAAACAAAGTGATGTATTGAAGCCTTCCTTTATTGTGCACTGAGCTGAAACAACTCTCCGTCACTTTTGTTGAGCTCCCAGATTGCTGAGAACGTAAATCACGGCAAAGACAGCTGCTCTAAGTAGTTCTGACCCTCAAACGGCGCTACTACAACAAATAAAGCACAGATCCTCATCTAATTACAGCCTTCATTTAAACAAAAGCACGCACGAGAGTTTCCACAATGCACGCACACAAAATAAACACTTCCTCTCATTCCAAAGCGCTCTGTAATGTATTCTTGTAAAGTCTGGGCTAAGTTTAGCTCAATTTCCAATAGGAAACAAATCCCTACTACTCTAGGAATATCTCTGTGGACTTTAACGGTAGACTTGATGACCAATGAGTCTGTGGTATCCCTTTCAGTAAAACAAGAGCTGCCCTGCATGCTATTGTGTTTCATCACTGGCTATCAGCCTGGGTTTGGGGGTTTGCAGATGACACAACAGCATTTTGCCAGAGAGGTGGAGAGAATGAGTCATAGTCCTGTGTGTGTGTGTGTGTGTGTGTGTGTGTGTGTGACAGACAGAGAGACTGAGGACAAATGAGTGCACTGCGCTGTGCTGCAGGTCCACTGTGCTCTTCCTGCACCTGTGCCGTACGCTCACGGCATCTGGCAGAGCCTTATTACCCACGAACAGTGCTGTTACATCAGTGACGTATGAACGGCCCCTGCCCAGCCAGCCTGTTTGTGTGCGTGTTTCACAATCTAACTACAGACACATTCCAGGTCAATGAGCATCTTTGTGTATGCGATCACACACACCGTATCTCAGCATTATCACCGTTTCGGCCTTTTTGTTGCTTATCCATCACTCATCATTACCGCATTTCGCAAAAGCTATTCTAGCTATGGAAATTGCATTCGGAAAGATACAGTGTGTATGAAGAGCAGGTTTGCATAACCTGTCACTACGCTGCTTGGTGCCGAACAAAGTGAAAGAAAACACAAACGCTTCTTTGCACTTTTCGTCTGACCAAATGTCAGCATGCCCTGATCACGTCTGCCAGGCCAGACCGCCAATCTGTAAGTGTCGCAATGGCCACAGCCGGTGCGCCTCATCTACGAGCGGTGCCGTATTTAGGAGTGGAGTGTCGAGCGTGTTGGTATGATCCTGAATGGTGAGTTTCCCCTTTGTGTGCATTGCTATGACTCATCTTGCTGCACCCGTTGGCTGCTATGAGAGAAGGGTGACTACGTCCTCTTACACGTTCTTGTCTGCTTACATTCACTCAAATGAAAACCGATGTCCAAAGGTCAGGCTTAAAATGTTGGCCCAGAAATGGCAAACCAACTGTATGTTTTGAGGGATGTGAAAAACAACATATTTGCTAAATCGGCTAATTGGTGGGTTGCCTGACAGACTAGTTGACTAATTTGGTTTTTAAGGAAGCCTGGTATAATTAGGTGAGTTTGGAGTTTAGTTGGCACTAAACAGATGCGTTTTAAAGGGAAATTTACATCGTTTTTTTCATTCAAAAACATTTAGACACAATGTAATGTAACAGAATGCAGGAATCCCAAGCCATGTGTATAAACTGGATTAATTTGACAAACAATTATTTAGAAAGCGTAACTTTTTCAAGTGAGTGTTACTGTCTAGCAGCCGAAACACAGCATGCTAATTAAAGCATCTATGCTAAAATATAAAAATAATGTTTCATATTTATCTTTATATAACATTAAAAATACTTAATATTTCATCTTAAAATACATAAACTAATATTTAAATTCAAATATAAACATTAATAGTATATATAATGTATTATCTATCGTTTTATAGCTTTAATTCTAAAATAAATCTACATAGTTTAATTTAACTAAAAATAAAATAATATTTAATAAAACATGTTAAAATATATAAATAAAATATTTGATCTAAAGTTGAAAATATAAACAAAAAATGGAAATGTACAATAACTATAACATACTCAAAATACCTTTGTGTGTGTTTGTATGTATGACTTGTGTGTGTTGTGTATCTATCTAATATATATACTATATATAGCTCTATATATATTTGATATATATCAGTTTGATTTTTTTAATATATATAATCAGTTTTTATATATATCAGTTTTATTTACTTATCATTAATATTTTATATAGCAGTTTTATTTATATAGCAGTAGTATTCAAGAATTAGATAGATAGATTCACAGGCTCCAGTTGTTCCTCTTTATTGGGGATTGTGGATAAAAATATTTAAATTCAGTAAATTTTATTTTTAATACATAATTCACTTACGTACGTCCCACAAAAAAATTCTCTGACAACAAACACGAGTTCAGAGGTCGGATTACCAGTTGTTCCTCTTACAGAGAAACATGAGTAAATTAGTGTTAATAGGTTTGTTCCATTGAATCTTTAGGGAAGCAGCACCAATCACCTGCAATGTGACACATTGCTGTGAGGAAGTGAAAACTGAATGAAACTAGAACTGACACCATTCACCCAGTATAACGCTGCTGATGTCACAGCATTGATGCACTATTTACAGTACCGCACCTGGTGTGCCCAAAAAACTCCTGCTTTCTCACACTCTCACACAGACACACTAACTAGAACTCTCACCTTTTCTCGTCTGAGAACACAAACTTGCGAAGCTTGAGGTCTCCCAAAACGATGCCAACCTGGTGGCAGTGGTTCACTGCAGATACCACTTGGTAGAAAAGCTTGGAAGCCAGGTCTTCAGGAAGTCTCTTGCTGCTCTTTACAAAGGTGTGCATGTCGCCAAAATCCTTCTCTTGGAACACATATGCTTTGCACTCCCCAAGAACTATGTCTTTGATCTGTGCAATGTTCTTATGACTTGACAGCATGCTGTAGGCTCTTATTTTCTCCTGGTAATTGCCCATATCAAACATCTGCAGATGGCAAAACAAAAAAAGTGTTCAGTATAGTATTATAAGTCCACTACAACTCTGACCTGATAAAGTCAGTTCACTGGAGGTGAATGGAGGTGATGCTCTAAGATTAAAGCACAAACATACTATGTAAAATGGAATGTCTTTTGATGTAATTATCATATACAGCCTTTTTGTGTGCCATGTCAGCCCCACATTTCTCACACAGTTGCAGATGCATTTGCAAATACTTGATACAGATTCACAAGACTGTCATATTTGATTTTATAGATATAAGATGGCATCCATGTAATGCACACAAATTCTGATATCCCTTCCCACTGAACGTGTATGATTATTTTAACAGTTTTTTAATGTAAAAAAAAAAATCAAGATTACGAGACCCAGCAATTCTTTTTTGCAATTTCATTTTTTCATATTGATTTTTTTGTTAATATCTCTGAGATCATACAGTACCTGCCAGTTTTAAGTCCTGCAGTATTTTTTTCCTGTTTTGTTAGCATATTTCTATATAATATAGGTCTATAATATTTATACAATAAATATAAATAATATAAATAACACACAATATAATAGTAATTGGTTTAAGTTAAGTATTATTATTGAAACTTTAAAATCACTGTGTTGTTTAGTACCAAACACTTTCATTATTATTTTTTTAAACCTACTCATTATAATATGTTGTGCTGGGTCTCGGAGGCATAACACGTGTTAGTTGACTGAAGTGGATCATACTTATGTAGGTCATGTACATTATAGTATGCAGCGGTTTACCTTGCAGAGCAGTTCCTCTCCTGTGTCCATGTCCAAAGAGCTGTGCACCCCCGGTCGGTCGGTCAGGGGCACTAGCAGGAACTGACCGATACGAGCGGGACCCTGGTGGGGGGAGGTGAGGCTCAGAGGCGCTCCGCTTACCGGGGATCCCGGTGAGGAACCCAGGAGACCCGCATCAGCCGAGGACTCGCTGAGCCGCGGACATCTGGTCACAGGCTCGTCTGTGTCAAAGCGCTTGTGTCCGTGTCTTCCCTGTATCGGATTCTGAAGCCACTGCACGCTCATTCTTACAAACTGCAGTAGTTTAAACTGATATAACCGGGCTGATTTCAAGCAAGCATATTCCAGGAAAGGATCTGTGCACTGCGCTGCAAAAAGGAAAAAATATGCTACTTACTCGTCAATGATTGTGAAATGCAAGTGTCTGTATCATAGGTTTGCAGTTTCGCTAAATCCATTGTTTTTAAGTTGTTTTTTTGTTGCATTAGCTAGTCCGTTTGAGCTTTTTGAACAACATTGAAGCCCAAGAGATACTGTATGAGGCAGCTGTGTGGTGTGAAATATTCCCGGTGTAGATATGAGCCCGAGAGAAGGGCTGTGTGACTCACTGAATTACTGATGCTGTTTTCTGAGCTCTACTTTCAGCTGATGGGTTAATCCGATTCGAACGAGTCGGTTCTTTTTAATGATTCACTTGAATCGATTCGGAATCTTCTTTTAATCATTCCACTGAATGGAAGAACCTTGGCAGTAAAACTGTTTGGTGTTTGAATCCAAAAGCAACACGATCGATACAGCCCAAACCAACCACAGCGATAATTAGCTTAACTCAAATGTGTTTTACTTCATACGTGACGCACACAATATCGCGCTTGTATGATAACTAAAATTAGCGTGGCACTTTAGAAGTGATGACAAAAATCGAAACAAAGAATACATTGATCACTTTTATTATTGAAATATTCTTCTTCCGACGAAGCGACTAAAATCGCTAAAAAAAATATCAGGACATAATCCCAAATCTGGAACGTACCGCGGCGCGAGAAAGATTCAAACGTCGTCATCTAGTGACGGATCATAATTTGACATTCCGTCGACGATTAGAGCGAAAATACGCGCACATGCCCTTCCCCTTCCAGATGAATATAAAGCGCTGTGTTAATCAACTTTTCTTTCCCTCAGCAGTCAATCTTCAGCCGCAAAGCTTTATAAGTCCCTTCAATGATATAACTGGCATAAAAAAAAGAAGAAGATAAAGAAGCCTTTGTATGTACTGTTGCAAATGTTTACAATTATATTTGTTTTACTGACCACACATGATTTGTCATTAGTTAAATCCAAGAAGCTAAGACAATATCATAATATTTTCATAATCTTCATCAAAACCATGGCGTCATGCAATGAATTAACTTATAATAAGTCGAATAGATTCGACTCAGGGCTCTGCTGCACTAATCCATATTTTCCGGTTACTAAAATGTGATTTAGATATTATCAATCTATGGTCGTCTTCCGCAAACTATGTCGGAAACCCGCGAAACAATTATAAATTATTTACTTGCGACCAAAGACAGACACACCACATTCTTATTTCTCTGAAGGGGAAATCGGTGTGGAATTATTTACTGTCCACGAGTTGGTGCAGTGGCATCTTTTGGTTGAAAATTTTGAGATAGAGGAATGCATCCGCCAATAAAGAGAAAGAACTGGGGTGGTGTGTAAAATGCAGGGCTGTTGTAGAATCAAAAACGCTATCTAAATCTTGACTAGAAAGAGCTAAATAATATTTTGCAATTTCCTCCGAAGGGGTAATGCACAAAGTCATATGAGAACATATGCCTCTGACAAAAACCGACACAAACAATAAAGTTATGGAGGATCTACCAACCGTGTCGATGATCCGGGAGCCTTGATTTTTAATTTGGCAACAATTTAGCCTGCAGGGCACGTAAGACAGCGACTCCCACATTGTATTTGAAACATCGATTGTGTAAGATAAAAAAGATCAAATCTGATGCAGCTCCTAGTTGGTTGCATATGGCTATATGTCCCACACAGACGGTTAAGTAATTTGCTATTGAAACCTTTGTCTCCGTTTCATTGGTTGTGACCGCTCTTAATTTGGAAGGGTGTAGTTGAACGAGCACCTGTTTCGCTAGACAGAAGAAGAGAGCCCTGTTTCGAATAGACTCAAGGGAATGTGGGCTGTTTTTGATGCTTAAAATATCAGAGCTTTATCAGGTTGCACTTTTTCAGTGTTAATGAGAAAGATAAATGAGTGTTTTTGTGGGCTAATGATCAAATTCTAAAATATGTGCCGGATAAAAGTATTCTGAGGTGATTTAGCTGTGTCGAAAGGTTCCTACAGTTTAAAAAAAGAAGTGTGGAATATTTCAGTACGCTTCGTTCCTGTCCTTGCCTGAATTTGTGACTGTGTATAATAGACGGTGCAGCTGCGGCCTGCAGGTTTGGAGTTCAAACGTGGTCGGATTGAGGATTTAACATTAAAGACGGATTATTTTTAGCAACCATGTTTTCTTTGACTGTAAAATATCTCTCTGATGACTCAGTATCTGATGTGTGCGTTTGTCATGCTGTTAAGCAGGAACAGAACAGGTTTTCTGCTCTTCCTCTCCCTTTAGAGTAAAACACCCTACTCTCCATGGGAAATATCTACTTCTCCTTTGTTATGACATAAACAGGTGTCACTGAGACCACACTGGACAGTATTTGTGTTATGTTTTCATGTGATTCAGAGAACATGGCTATTTGAGGTCATTCTCGCTTGAGAGCCCTAACATAGCTCTTTTCCACTGTAATTAGCTGACTCATTGCCAGTAGCAAAGACAAAGCGAACTGATCCTAAAAGAAAAAAAATAATCAATAACAACAGAAAGAAAAACCACTCCGGGGCGCCTAACTGGGTACAAGTTCTCCTATAAAAGACAGTACTGGCCAACATATAGATCTATGCTTTATGTAAAGGAAGAAAAAAAAACATACTGGTGACAAAAAGGGGTCTGACTAGTGTCCTGTGGAGACCAGGAGATGTCTTAAAACGGTCGATACAATATTTGTGGTGGCTAGAGAAGTTTAAGCAAAACAGCATCAAATAGAATGCCTAAAGTCGAAAAAAAAGGATACAGTTATGAAATAGGAAGTTCTAAAGATACTAAACCATGAACGAAGGGCATAACGGCCCAAAAAGTAGTGATTACGTGCAGGATCAATAGGTTTAGGGCCGCCCAAAACACAAGAAAGCATTTCAGTCACAAGATAAATCTATTTCTGCCTCAGAGTAAAAATTAAAAAAGGTAATTGTGAGAGAAAGTTTAAAATAAGAAATAAAGATAACATTGTGAGATTTAAAGGGACATCCTTGTGAAAAAGAAGGGAGGTTGGTAACACTGTATTCAGGTGTCCTTTGTTACGCAGTACATGTATTATATTATATGACTATAAATTATGCATAATTACATGCATGTAACACTAAGCCAAACCCTCATCCTAACCCTATATAGTAAGTACATGTTAATTAATATTACTCTACTTAAATGTTTAATTACACTGTAACAAGGACAGAACAACCTTAAAATAAAGTGTAACTGGGACGCTTAATTTTATTGAATGTGCACTTGTAGTATACTGCAAATCTTTAAAGGCATATTTTTTAAATGTGCAGATAATATAATATTACTGAATAGTAATTAAGTGTACTAAAAGAGAGTGCACTTTAATGGCTGTTTATTTATATACTTAAGTACACTTTTTAAAAAGTGCACTTTGTAATATCAAATTAAAAGTTTTACTATAAAGTACGTTTTAAATCATTATGTTTTAATAATTTTCTGTTGTGAGATGTTGACAAACATCTACTAAATAAGGCGCTACTAAACACATGTAAAGTACTTGATTATAATTTAGTGTGTATACTCTGGTGTTATTCAGTACTTAATTTAAAGTAAATATATTTAAAATGTACTAAATTGCAACTTCATCATTACAGATGTGAAATTATTATATATTTAAATACATGACAAAAGTTTAATTAGAAATTACATTAATAGTATATTTTAGTTTACCATAAATGTGTATCTGTACATTTGGTAGTACATTTTAACTGTATTTCAAAGACAATAATTAATTATGCAGTTGCATGTAAAGATGTACAGTACTTAAGTCCTACTTAAGTGGGTCAAAAAAACTGATTGCATTTATAAATAAATACATTTTAATATTGAAAATAACATGCAGTTAGTGTCCTGTGTCACGAATCCGGTCCCCGAACTTTCCTATTCATTGACTCTCGCACTTACACACTGTTGCACATCACCCCGGACCACATTTCCCATCATGCATTGCACTGATTGCACTCAGCACGATTTGCACACACCTGTTTACACTGATTGCACCCAGCTGTTTCATATCACTCCCTCACTATTTAACACGCACTCTGATCCCTTCCCTCTGCCGAGTATTGTTCCGCATTTATCACTCCCCTAGCGATAGCGACGCTACAGAGCCCTCGTTTGTTGCCTTAGCCTTAGCCTTAGCCTTAGCCTTAGCCTTAGCCTTAGCCTTAGCCCTTAGCCTTAGCCTTAGCCTTAGCCTGGTTTTGCCTTAGCCTTAGCCTTAGCCTTCTCGGTTTCTGATCTTCGCCTGGTTCCCTGGATTCACCCCTTTTGTCTTGCCCCTTTTTGATTCTGTCTGCCGATCGTCGACCTGCGCTAGCCCTAGGACTATTCTTGTGTTTTGCCCACCATATACCTGTCTGCCTCTATCTGACCCATGCCTGTTTTGACCACGTCTCTGTCTTCTCCACAATAAAGTTTGCACATGGATCCGCACAGTCCCTCTCCGTCATCCCCCGAACCGTCCTGATGAAAGCATAATAATCCACAGAGACATTTCTCAAAACATGTTTGTTCAGAAGAACGAAAGCCATACAGATTTGGAACAACATTGGAAGGACAAATGAACCTTCCCCTTAAGGTTACACTATTGAGAAAGAAAGTAGCATTTGTGAGAAATAAAATTGTAGTAGTAAGACAAAGTCACAATTACCTTTTATTATTTCTTGAATGCAGAAACATGTTTATATATGGCATGTAAACAATCGTTTTACATTCCTGTCAATAATTATGAATGAATTAATAATGCCATTAAAAATATGAGTAATTATTATCAAAGACATCAGATGTCATGATGGTAATGGCTGACACAGTGGTCTCAGGAGCTGATGTAGTGTGGGGGTCAGGAGGTCAGGAAGGTCTGGGGCTACCGTGAGCAGATTGTGAAACAAACAGCCCCACGGTAATTCAATCACGAGTCTTTTCTCTTCGGCGGCTGTGGTTTGGTCACAGATGTGTGCAGGGACTTTTGAAGTGTTGCCTAGACATCTACTGCTAGGCTCATAAAATCTCAAGTGACAAGATTTTGAAATCCTCACGGTTTACAAGACATAATACATTCAGCCGCGGTGGCTCACATTCAGCACCACTAAAACGCTCTTGTAAACATTCCACGGTTTAACCAGCATCAAATTTCAAACAGGCCAAGTTGAACCATTATTAAGCTTCCACGCAGCTTCTGTATTTCTACTGTGAACTTTTCCCATGTGCTGTAGTGTTGCCGTCTTGTTTTACGCCATGTTCCTCAGGATCCAGTTACACAAGAAAATACCAAGTGTTTGTTGTGGTAAGTGCTATCATCAACAATCAATCGTGGTGAGTAAGAGCTCATCCTGTCAGTCCGAGGAAATAAAGTGTGATGTGGTGGCTAAGGGCAGTCCCCCACACCACCCAGACGCCAGTCTCCTTCAGGCGAGAAAATAAAAGTACAGTCATTCTGAGAGGCAGGGCTCCGCTGCTTACAACCGTATGACCTTAAGAAAGAGGTCTGGAATGTGGAGCGGTGTTGAGATTCTCATATGATGTTTAAGAGAGAGGTTAAATGGTGAGAGCGACGTCTGCCGCAATATCGCATTGAGTTCTGCTAATAGTTACTTGCAGGTTCAAAAAGCATTGAGTAGATGGGTTTAATTCCATTTGGAAAAGAAACAGGAGGGGAACCTCTTAAAAATGCATTAATGGCACTTAAGCACAGGCCTACAGTTTACACTCGTCTTGAGTCTGCTAGCGTGAATCCTTCTAAACCTTTCAGTCATCAAGAGTGAGTCAACTGTTCTTAAATTATCAAAGGGAGGGAGAGCTTAGCATTTCAAAAAGAATTTAATTGCAGCACATTAACAGGATTTCAATGGCCTTCAGCATTGTACTGCAACAGTGGAGATTTACACCAATAATACCGTGAAAGGATAAAGCAATAATTTCACAGGCATTATGGCAGGATGCCAGAGAAGACCAGGAAGAAAGTGTTGTTGTAAAACAATGTGAGTGTCTATAAGATGTTTTTAGCCAGATTATCCTCAGTAGTGCTTGAGTGAAGGAATATATCTGTATTAACTTTTTGCATTTTAATATGAATTGCTGTCTGACTCATGATTAATCAAATATGCCATGGAAAATGTTTTTAAAAACCCACATATTTAAAATGAGGAAGCAAAAATGCCCTCATATAGTGAATCCATCTAACATATGGAGTAAGATTTCTAAAATAAAATAATACATTTATTCAGCGAGGATGGATTAAATTGATTAAACGTGACAGTCATTTAGTTATTTATTCTATACAACATTTTATTCCAATGAATGCTATTCTTTTGAACTTTCTATTCATCAAAGAATTCTGGGAAAAAAATGTATCACTGTTCAACATTGATAATAATGACTAATGTTTCTGAGCACCAGCATATTAGAGTGATTTGATGGATCACGTGACACTAAAGAAGGGAGTTATGAATCTGAAAATTCAGCTTTGTATCACAGGAATAAATTATAATTTAAAATATATAACTTTATATATTCGTTTTTGTAATCATAAATTATAGTTTTATATGATTTAGATTTTTAAATCATAATAATATTTTCATAAAAAGAAAAAAAAAAAAGAAAAAAAATACTGCTGTTACTGTGTTTTTGATTACAAAAATGGGCGAGCTAAGATCCTTCTTAAAAATCTATTATTAATCTATTATTAAAAAATCTTTTAAACCCCAAACTTTAGAACAGTAGTGTACACTACCAGTCAAAAGTTTTTGAACGGTAAGATTTTTTATGTTTTTTTAATAACTTTCCTCTTCTCACCAATCCTGCATTTATTGTCCACACTCCAGAAAATTTTTTTTCATTTGAAATATTTTTTACTATTTAAATAACAGATTTCTATTTTAATATAGTTTAAAATGTATTTTATTCCTGTGATTTTCAAAGCTGAATTTTTAGCATCATTACTCCAGTGACATAATCCTTCAGAAATCAAATTCTAATATTCTGATTTGCTGCTCAAACATTTCGTATTTTATTATCTGAAATCAGCTTGAGTATAATTTTTTTTATCAGGTTCTTTGATGATAGAAAGTTCCAAGAGGCAGCAAGATCCCCCCCCCCCCCCACACACACCCTTTTTTTTGTTTTTTATTAAAAAAAAAAATTATACTGACTCTAAGCTTTTGAATGTTATAGTGTCTAATGTTACAAAGCTTTTTATTTCATATAAATGCTCATCTTTGGATCTTTCTATTCATCAAAAAATCCTGAAAAATGTATCACTAATTTTAATATTGATAAGAATAATAATAATAAGAAATGTTTCTTGAACAGCAAATCAGCATATTAGAATGATTTCTAAAAGTATCATGTGACACTGAGTAGGCAACAGACTGGAGTAATGATGCTGAAAATTTAGCTTTGAAATCACAGGAATAAATTACATTTTCAAATATTTTCAAATAGAAAGCAGTTATTTTAAATAGTAAAAATATTTCACAATATTACTGCTTTTGCTGTATTTTGGATCAGATAAATGCAGGCTTGGTGAGCAGAAGAGAATTATATAAAAACCTATGGATCCTATGTTAGCAATATGCCCATATAAAAGTAAAATGCACTGGAAAATGTTTTCTGGGGTTGGAGTGAATATTGCTCTTAAACGTTTATTTCTGACACTGGATCAGTGTCAAGAGATTCCCAGCAAACCCTGGAGTCAAGTGTCACTTTAGTAAAGACTTGTTAACATCAGTTCTAAAGTGCATTTACCCCAGCAGCACTTGCTCAACTCGAGTAGAAAAGAAGTGCCCCTGTCAGCTTTGTTTAGAGGTGTGCAGGGGTTGCGCAACCGCTATTTCCATAAACGTAGACTCGTGAGAGCTCTGTTCAGGGTCAGCGACTGGGTCGTACTTGTTGAGGTCGTATGGATTGAATATGAAGTGAGTGCTGAGAGGAAGGTGTTATGTTAGCATGTAGGCGGAGGTAATTAAGAGAAGGAAACATGCATTATTAATGCTAATGAGTTACAATAATAGACTGTGGCGTGATCTGTCGTGCCCACCACCCTGGGTTGTCGGCATGTTAATGTACCCGCTGTTGTTCCCTGGACCTGTCAGAACTCTCACTCATTAAATCGAGAGCTCTCGATCTCAGCTGAGTCGTGATACGCTCGGGACACAAGGCTGTACATGCCATATGAGGAGTAAAGACCAAAACTAGCCGTATTTGCTTTGTCTCTCCTCCAAAGCTGATGATGAGATTAGTTTTACTATAAACAGGATGACGAAAGCTTTCCGACGGCTCTTGCTGACACAAAAAACAAACTCATTATGTAAATTGCCTCTTTGACTGCAACACGCTTGCTACAAAGTGCCAAATTTCCCACAGTGGGGAATAATATAAAATGAGGCTGCGAATCAAATCTTTATGGGAATGAAGCCGGGACAAAGGCGAGCATAGCCCTATATGGATAATGAGACTCTCTATCTCTCCATACTGAGAGGAACAAAACAAACTAGATTGAATATCAGCTGCTCTGCAGTCCAAAGGAGAATTGGCATACAGTATGTGCAGTCTGGAGCTGGGACGAGGCCTATGTGTTTTTGAACACACTGTACTTGATAGATGGGAACAGAGAAAAGGCTCATCAGGAGCGTCTGTGCGCCAGCTCTGCATAGTTTAACAAGTTTCTGAACTTAGTATAAACCCTATATTTCTTCTGCGTGCTTAACGATTCAGTATGCCAGTGCAATTTATTGTGTGTGCTCAAAGCAATTCAATGCCTTTTATGAACATCTCTCTGTGTTTGTATAATTATGCATAATTTCTTGGTTAAATAATTACCATTAAATTACATTAAATAGATCAGACGTGACAGTATTGTAATTTAGATTCTCACAATGCTGTTTTTTTAACTTTCTCGTTTTCAACATTGATGATAACATAATAACAAATGTGTCTTGAGCAGTAAATCAGCATATTAGAATGATTTCTGAAGGATCTTTTGATATTGAAGACTGGAGTAATGGTGGCTCAGTGCCTTTTATGAATATCTCACAGTGTTTGTATTATTATACTTGGTAAAGCAAAGCAAACAACGATGTCTCAGTGTCATGATGGGTCATTCTGGGTTCAGGAGTTAACCGTGCAGACATTCCTCAGGTTTTGTCTTCACACTCCGTCTGTTCCCACCTCACACAAAAGCTCTTAACACAGTCCAGATGCCTTTGGAACAGAGTCAGAGAAGGAAAATTATCCTCTTGGTTTTCAGGAGTAAATATTTTCATCAGTTTGGAAGGTAAATGGAAACAGCCGGAGCTGGCCGAGGAGGAGAGACATTCCCCTGCTGCTTCTCTGACACTTGCTTGGTGAGAGAAGAAGGCAATGCAACATGTCTGCTCCTGCAACGCTCGTGATGGAAGAAAGTGAGTTAACGTAATAGACCACCGTGCTCGTGTCTTGGTCTGTATGAGTAACAGCAAACTTTTGGATCATATTCAGAAGATGTACAGATTTTTTAGTTTTATGTTCTGCCTGAACTCTTCTATTAGACTTTCACTATTGCTCTCTCAAGCAAACTAACTAAAGTTGTGGCGCAACTTAACAACAAGAGCTTGATAGTAGTGACTTAGCTGTTTTTCTTTAGTTATTTAGTTACTTTTGTTAGTAGCTTGTACTAAATATCTTGTTGCTTGGCAAGCTACACTTTAATCACGTTTAAACCAATAGAACACATTATTTTGTTAGCTATGCTAAAAGACTTGTATCCACTGCTAAGTTAGTCAATGACATACAAGAGAGTAAAGAAAAGGAGAAATCTTTTAACAATTTACGTGTCAAAAGTCCTAATATATATATATATGTGTGTGGTTGTTGTTCATTCTTTTATTAACCATTATGTATGCATAATCTTTAACATCAAATTCATAACTTTAATGCATTTTATTGTAGTAATAAGAAACTTTATGGCTGTTACCAATCAATTGAAATCTGTATCAAGAAAATCCATCTTTGCACTGCCTAGGTGGGACAGAAGCCGCATCTGAAGTGGCATTGAAATGTTTAATGCAGCACAGAGGTGACATAGATGCGTTTACACTGCAATTATAGCTGCATAAACAAGGTTATGAGATTCATGTTTCAAATATAATATGTTGAATATAATACGAAATTTATTAAAAATTAAATACTTTAAATACTTAATGAACTACTTTACATGGTAACTAAAATCACCAGTATGTGATGACCATAATCATCATTTCACTGATAGTCCTTGGAATCATTGACCCAACTGATCATTCAAAAATGCAGATTTATTTATTATTGCAACATTTCCTGCTGTGGCTTAGGTAGAACTATTTTCATTGATGAACCAAATATAAAAAGACATTTTTATCTGTCCCAAGCCCTAATTAATTTCTGACCTTGCGGACAGTTTTCACCCAAATAAATTATCATTATCAATCATTATGTAACAGATCGGCCAGGCTCCACCACCAGCCAATCACAACGATCTCTCTCACCTGAGTTCTGAGCATCTGCACCTGTCACCAATCAAGCACCTCATTACCAGCCTGCATAAAAGCACACACCTCAGACACCCTCACTGTCCGGTCTCGTTTACACGTAGAGGACTCAATGACTTTGCTACTGATTACCTTTGAATACTTCTTGCATTACTTACCTCCTGTGTTCCTCCTAGTGTCTCCTCGTCTCCAAGTGTATCCTGTATCTCCTAGTCTGGATCGCTGAGGTGTGTGCTTCCCCCGGATCCCTTCCAGCCTCAATCAAGCAAAAGACTCTGATTACTCCACTCTCCATATCCTCTGCACTCTCACAGACCTTTCCCTCACCCTCACTTCCTCCGGACTCAACACCAGTACTCACTGTGACCAAATAAACTGTTTTGTATAAAACTAACCTGTCGTGTCAGACCTCTTCCGTAACACTTACAAAACATTATATAAAAAAATATGTAAAAATGAATTTTAATTACATTCTAAAATGATCATGTAAGAGGTGTTTCAAGTCATTAAATTGCATTTTTAATGAATTAAGATCTGGACAATACAATTAACATGTCATTGACCCAGTTACCTCTAAACAAGTTCATGAACTCCAAAGGTTATGCCTGCTCTTTATTTTGAAAGGATTTGACTAATGGTATTGCTAAACATTGTCTCTTTGATGTCTGGGTCATGT
The DNA here is from genome assembly GCA_018155175.1 of Sinocyclocheilus anophthalmus. NCBI lineage: Eukaryota > Metazoa > Chordata > Actinopteri > Cypriniformes > Cyprinidae > Sinocyclocheilus > Sinocyclocheilus anophthalmus. Next base: position 71,428 of record JADLZN010001385.1, on the reverse strand, counting down.
AGTATCCCAAACTGTAGAGATATTACCTAGACTGGACATATTTGAGCTCGAGCATATCTAACGTTTGAGCATCAGAGTCACTGGTGTCCTCTCCATGACCATCCATGCACATGAAATCCTTAAAGGTCCCGGAGATGGGTATAGCAAACACTGGATTGATTTCCTCCAGATGTCCTTCTACATCCTGTTCTACCCAAACAAACGCTCAGCACAAAGGCAGAGGGACACAAAGCAGGGATCCTGCATGTTCTCCATTACACTGTGTATCCTCCCTGTTCTCTTGTGTTCTTCAGGTCCGATGCCAAGCACACTCAGTTACTGTCTATCTGTTACTAGATGTCTCCTGTTTGTGGGATGTGTTTTTCCTCAAATATATGGCCAAAAAATTCTTTAGCTGGGCCTAATTCAGTTGGACAATGGTTCACATGTGAGAAATGTTTATTTTTCTTTTTTTGGTCATTCAATTAAGCCGTGAACTCAAATTTGTGTAACTGAATTTAATGACACGCTATAGGTTTAGCATACTAAATGTAACCCAACAAGCAATAAGCAATCATGTGTCTATGATGTTTGCACTTGGAAGACATTTGTTCAGTAATTGCTCCTTGATTAAAGCAACATACAACAAAATCCCGTCCTGACAGCAGTACAAGCTCCACTCTTCACCACAACATAACAGAAACCTGTCTAAATCCCAGCACAATATAACATTAAACATTAACTAGTCTCAACCTCTTCTTTTTTTTCAAAAACACAAAATAACAATTAATTTCAACATTTACTCCCTTCATGCTTTGCTTTGCATGGAACTGGAAATCCCCTGCCCAGCTATTAGCGCCAAAGAAAATTATTAATGTAATCCCAACGCAAATGGTTTAAGCAAACTTTTATTTTGCAAATTTAAAGGAATAGTTCATCCAAAAATGAAATGTGAAAATGTACTCACCATCAAGGCATTCAAGATTTCTTCATCAGGACAGATTTGGAGAAATATAACCAATGGATCTGCAGTGAATGGGTGCCATCAGAATGATAGTCAAAATAGCTGATAAAATCATCACAATAATCCACGTAATCTACTGTACATGACTCCAATCCAGCAATTAACGTCTTTTGAAGTAAAAAGCTGTGTTTGTAATAAACAAATCCATCATTAATGTTTTTTAATCCAAACTGTTGCTTCCAGCTAAAATAGTCCTCTATTATGTTGGTGGTTTTTGATGTGAGAGGACAACAGAGGATGGACTTTTTCACTGGAGGAAGTGTTATTATAGATTATGGACTGGCATTTTGGCCAGAACGAAAGCTTAAAGTTAAAATGCCTTAATAATGCATTTGTTTCTCATAAATACGCAGCTTTTCACTTTACAAGACATTAACTGATAGACTGGAGTAGTGTGGATTATTGTGATGTTTATATCAACTGTTTGGACTCTCATTCTGATGGCACCCATTTACAATTTTCATTTTTGGGTGAACTATTCCTTTTAACAGATCCATGAAATTAACTTACTGGATGATAAATTAGATAAAAAGTTATGATAAAAGAATTTCGTTACATTTGCTCAGTTGAATTAGCTGAACAAGTGGCATTTTTTTTTATATATAAGTATTATTTTTATATCCAAATTAATTCTATTTTTATATAATTTTGAATCATATCAACTTGCTTAAAGTGATAGTTCACCCAAAATGAAACTTCTGTCATGCTCATCCTCATGTCATTCCAAACCTGTAAGACCTTCATTCATCTTCAGAACACATTAAGATTAAGATTTATTTTTGGCATTTTTGCCTTTATTATGATAGGACAGATCAGAACTGACAGGAAGCAAAGTGGGAGAGAGATAGGGGGCGTGATTGGGAAAGATCCTTGAGTCAGGATTCGAATTCGGGATGCCTGTAGTGCAACAGCGCTGTATGTCTAAAAAATTACAACAAAAATGTGTACTCTCTTGAATGCCGGCAGAGACTGACCCGGAAGAGAAGAAATCGCGTCATTATTTTTGTTGTCTTTGCACACAAAAAGTTTTCTCATAAAATTAAGGTTGAACCACGGATGTCACATGGACTATTTTAACAATGTCCTTACTTGACTTTCTGGGCCTTGCATGTGTCAGTTGCGTGGCTGTCTATGCAGGGTCTGAAAGCTCTTGGATTTCATCAAAAATATCTTAATTTGTGATCCGAAGATGAAAGAAGTTCTTATGGGTTTGGAACAACATGAGGGTGAGAATATTAATGATGGATGAGATAAAGAGGATGCGCCAGCTGTTTTACCTGAAGTTACTGTTTTTTCGGTAATGTCTAAATTGACTGACTGAGTTTTAGCCTGCAACACTCTTATACATATGCTAGCTCCAATAATACCGGAAAGAAAAATAGTTGCTATGCAATGGCTGTGGTAACTTAGATTATTATCTCATCACGAATGTTTATGATCACGCAACAGTTGCTGCATCTCCACAATCAATCAACCACACGGACCCAACGGAATATGAAGAGATAATTATTAATGTTAAGAAGCTCTTTCATTTTAAATCATTAAAGTTAGAGATTTACGGTCTGTTGACAACACCCCTGTTAGCTTTGAAGAAATGCCTCTGATGTGAAATAACATTAGGCTGGTTGCGTAGACAGTTAAACATGAATATGAATGAAACTGCTTGTTATGACCTGAGATGCTCATTAAAAGGAACAATTCCTTTGCTTTTTCACCCACTGAGTGTGTGGTCTGCTGCATTAATTACAGCGCCAGCTGAAAAGAACATTTTTACATTTCAAATTCGCCGTTTTTCAAAGGCAGCTCTGTTTATGGGAAGTTTTACCAGCTTCTGTCAGTAGTCAGACAAAGGAAGATGCAGCATGAATCAAAATAACAAATTAATGTGAGGAATTCCACCCTACATGGACTGCTTTGTCTCAATAAGCCGTCAAAACATTGTTTCAGAAGATTTTTCAATAGAAGAAATATTTTTTGTCTCAGTACAAAAAACATATTCACATCCATGATGACCCAAGGACCAGTTTTAATTCCGAATCCCAGCTGGATCTTTATGGAAAGCTGCTTAAATGGCAACAAGAGGACATTTTTAATTGAAATATTGACCATGCTCTGAATCAGATGATCACTTCTCAATAACACCGCTGGATGGTCAGTAAACACTAAAAAACATTGGCTTTATCATTGGCCAGCGAGCAACATCCCTCTGCCTTTTATAACAGAAAGGGACGCTTGTTTATATGAGTGTGTTTGCCTTCAGACATATTGACACAAATGTACCATTTCCTGTCTTTGCTCTGTTGCCCAGTGTTTGTTCTTAATAAAGAAGGGACCCGCTCTATGGAAAGGTCAGGTTTGCTTCTACTTCTTACACCAGCTGTTCCTGTTCTGTCTGTTGGCTGTCATTACATCCTATATCTGTCATTTCTGGAATATCTTGCTTAAATTTTCTTTACAAATCTTATTGTGTGTAAAAACATTTGAGCATGATTTGAGAATGTTCCAAAAATCAATGGAAGCAAGAACATCTGAGTGTCTGTATGAAGGTGTTCACATGATCGATGTCACAAGATTATTTATTTCATTAGTGAACTAAAAATATGGCTGAATCTTAAATATTTCTGCGTTTTGTAACCTTTTTATTAGGCTACATTTTTGAAAATACTAAACTGTAAGAAATAATAATAAAGAAAAATATATTTAATTAATTTAGTATAACATATTACAAATTATTTTGTTACATTTATTAATTATAATTTTATACAACTCTAGTGTTAGTACTATATTTAATGTTTTGAAAAAAGTAACCAAAGCTGACTTTTTTGATTAAAAATACAGTGGACCATATATTTTCAAATAATTTACAATTTATGAGCTGTTTTTCATTTTACTATAATTTAAAATATAATAATATAATTTTCCAGCAGTTATTATTCAAGAACTTCAGTGTCCTCATGATCCTTCAGCATCATTCCTATTGCTGGTTTGGTGCGCAGGAAACTTTTATTTTAAATTTTTAAATTATTATCAATGTTGAAAACATTTGCGCTGCTTAATAGTTTTGTGGAAACCCATATTCTTTGACGAATAGTAAGCTAAGAATAACACATTATTTGAAATAGAAATATTTTGTAATATTATGTATTTTCTGTCACTTTTGATCAATTTATGTATCCTTACTGAATACAAATATTAATTTATTTTGAAAAATATGTAAAACAAAAAATATTTACTGACTCTAAACCAGGGGTGCCCAAACTCGGTCCTGGAGGGCCGGTGTCCTGCAGAGTTTTGATCCAACCCCAATCAGACACACCTGAGCCAGCTAATCAAGCTCTTACTAGACATACTAGAAACTTTGTAGCAGGTGTGTTGAGGCAAGTTGGATCTAAACTCTGCAGGACACTGGCCCTCCAGGACTGAGTTTGGGCACCCCTGCTCTAAACCCTATCCAATATTTGGTTTCAAAATATTGGACCCCACTGTCAGACCAGAATAATATGTTTTAATTAAAACAAAGTATTGAAACAAAATGTATATATATATATATGTATGCATACAGTATATACATCATTGTATTTGAATATTCTGCAGGAATTCCTACAATGCAATACAATGACCCACAGTGTTTCTTATCTGTAGCTCTTAAAGGTGTTCTAGAGATTTTGGAATGTGTAAATGAACTGTGCAGGTCTTTACAAGCCAGCATCCAGTTACCCAACATGGCTTGTTGTCCACGTTTATACACATTAATTCAAACAGACGATTGTTGGTGTTGACCTTTAGAAGTTCTCATGCGATGCCTGAGATTATTCATGAAGAGACATTCCATAAATGGGAACGTGATTGTGCATAATTAGATCATAATGAGCACCGCGTGAGTCATCGGCAAACATCGGCTTCGTCTGTAATGGTTTTGTGAGCTACTTTTCTTTGAAACCTTTATCAACACATTGCACAATAAGAATTCAAAACTAATTGTGCAGGAGTCAAGGAGATTAAAAGCGATGACACTAGTGGAAAAAAGCAGAGGCTCTGTATGAGGCCTCGCCCCCTTCTCAGAAGGCTGCTATTTGCTCTGAGCAAATGGGCCAGTTGCACAACTGTTCTACCAATGCTGTTCAAACGGCTTCTCACAACAACCTGCTGCAAACAAAAGGCACAAAAGCAAGCAGTGCCGGTTTGCAAAATCCACCCCCCAAGCCTTCAAACAGACCCTTTTTGCCCCTTTCTGCCACACTTACACAAGAGCTTTTCAACCCCAGCCACTCTTTGATGCAAATAATAAATTAGAGCTGCAGCCTATGGAAACAGTCTAATTACGAAATAATGAAAGTTCAATGAAACCCATATATTTGAACATACCATTGTCTTGCATAAGAAAAATCTGTAAATTGTATAAGCTTTTCTTCTGTGGAATAGACTGGATATTGATGGGGTAATATATTATGGGTTTACACTGGTTTTAGCTATAATCCTCTATTACAGTAACTCCTATCCAAAGGCCGGTGCAGTTTGTGGGATTTGGGGGATACTGAAACTGCGTCCCTAAAATGTATTCACTAGCTTTTTCTTCCAAAACCGGTCTGTCTTGCGTAGAACACAAAATGAGAAATTTAGCAGAATGTGCAAGCTGCTCTTTTTTTAACACACAATGTTTGGGAATAACGTGTGTGGAGTAAATGATGAAGAGTTTTTATTTTTGGGTGTACTCTCTCTTTAAGATGGCTTCTACACATTACTCAAGGCAAATATACACAAATGCTTGTTTTAAACAGCTCACGATGGCACTGCCGCTCTACAGCAGGGTTGCCAAGTTGGCTACATTTGCAGCGGGTTAATTCCCCCCCCTAGGGTTAATGGTTTGACATATTGCGTAAATGATATTTGACAGAAAAGCTTGTATTGAAATATTTTACTCTACCTAATTCCAAAGATAAAACTGTGCTAGATGATGAGATGAGAGTTTTTAGGTGGCTGTTTCTGTTACCATGGTAACAGTTTGGCAGGTTTCTCAAGGATTGTTGCAAATAAATAAAAAAGTATGTCATTTTTAAAAGCATTTTCCTTATTCAAAAAAATAAGCAGTAAAAATAAATTTAGATATACTGTATAATATATCTATATCTATATATATATTATAAATATATATTATTATATATTTATGAACAGCCTGTTTTATGATCCTACAATACAGTGCTTTTAGTAACACTTTACAATAAGATACTATTTGTTATTTAACTACATGAACTAACAATGAAAAATACCAAAAGCATTTATTAATCTTAGTTCATTTCAGCATTTACTAATACATTTATTAAAATCAAACTTTTTATCTATTAATATTATTTAATGGCTCAGAGTTAACATTAACCAACAATGAACCGTTATATTTTTATTAACTAACAAAAATGAATAAACACTGTAACAAATATATTGCTCATTGTTAGTTAAAATTAGTAACATTGACCTTAAAGTGTTACCGTATGTGATTTGAAAAAAGTGTGTAAAACATAACTTTAAAAATGTATTTAGGTGCTGAAATTACATATTTTGAGTTGAGTATTTGGGCTAGATTTGGGGCTAGTTTAATTGGTCAGTGGGCTAGTTTTGATTGTCCAGTGGGTTGGATTTGTTATGCAGATCTGGCAACCCTGGCATACAGCTATAGCAACAACCATTAAACGTCATTTGTGTGAAAACAAGAGCGGATGTACAACAACAAGCATCCCTCCGTTGTGTTTCCTGTGTTGATCACGATCCGTTTTAAACTCAAGTCAGGCATTGAGGCGACCGTAAGCATAAACAGAGGCACGTTCCTGATGATGAGGCCACCTCGCAGCCAATGGAGAGGATGTTGTGCAATCAGTGAACTAAGCTAATTATCATGGGATCAAATAGTGGCTCCATGGAAACCTCTCCACTTTTTCCAAAACAAAGCACAGTGACTGTCTCTCTTATCCGTTCCTTTGAAACGGCCACCGCTTGTTCATCTTTGCCTACTCTGTTTATTTCTGATGACACACGGCCCAGCAGCCCATGTAAGGAGTTTGAGAAGCCATAAGTCACTTGATAATAAAATCTGGGCTTTTTCTCACATGAAATAGGGCACTGCTTATCAAACAAGCAGTCTTCATGACATAAGTTTCATTAGTTTAATGGAAGTTTAATGAAAGCACTATTAAGCTGTGGAAATACACAGTTTCTGTGGATCCAGCACAAAGTTGGCACATATGATGGAAACAGAAAATGTGCTTGGCTGACAACATGTGTGGTCATAAAGAGTTGGGACACATTCCTCTTTGTTGTATAAATCCTATGGGATTTTCCCAATTAGCGTGCTGTTCCCAGACATTAGTAAAACCACTGGCTCCATACTGTGGGTAATGAATTGCTCTCATATCGTAGGCTATAGCTCAATCATGCACCCAGTCTACGTTTTCACATGTCGTATAATTCAAACAAGGAGGATTTATGCCAATGAGGTCAAGACCTACGATGGTTCTTCAGGGGTTGACAGGCCCCTGCGGGTCTGGCATCCTGCTCTATGACCTTGTGAGAATTTCCTGAACCCCTACACTCTTAAAAATAAGGTTATTTTTTGGTATTGTTGGTTCCATGAAGAACCTTTAACATCCATGGAACCTTTCCATTGGACAAATAGTTCTTTATAGTGGAAGAAGGTTCTTTAGATTATTAAAACTGTCTTCATTTTAAGAACGGTTTACTGAAAGGTACTTTGGGGAACCAAAAAGTGGTTCATCTATGGCATCACTGTGAAACCCCCCTTTTGGAACCTTTATTTTTAAGTGTAGAAACCTTTTTCAATACCATAAAATTGTCATTATAGTTGAAAACGGTTCTTTAGATTATTAAAATGTTCCTTACTGTTTTTTGTTTTTTTTTGCAACCCAAAAATTGTTCTTCTGTGGCATCGCTGCAAAACCCCCCTTTTGGAACCTTTATTTTTAAGTGTAGAAACTTTTCGTGTTATTAAATGTTCTTTATAGTGGAAAATGATTCTATAGATGGTTCTTAAAACGTTCCTCACACTACGAAAAATTTCAAGAACTGTTCACTGAAATGTTCTGTTGCAAAACTATAATGATTCTTCTATGGTGTCACTGCAAAAAAAAACAACCTTTCAGAACGTTTATTTTTAAGAGTACATGGAAAAATTCAATTTCCTCACAGATCTGCCACTGATCCTGTGTGTAAAACCATCAGAAAAGGTTTTTATTTCGCCTATTTTTCAAGTATCACTTTTAATCAACATTTTTGACTCATGTCTCCAAATTCTGTTCAGGGGGCGAAGCCACTCCTTATTTGTGAAACTAAGAGCAGAATGTATGGGTCTGGTGCTTCATACAACATGCTTCTTCAATGAATCAGTTAGACACTGAAAACAGAGGACACTGCTGCAGAGTGGCTGCTGACTTAAACCTGCGGCATATTTGAACACCAATAATGTAATGTACATAGATATTTCTACAAACACACATATCCAACCATGCGGATTGGCATATTCTCATTGCACAGCTGAGTGGGTCAGAGCCAGCAAAGACAAATGCCTGTTTTCTTTTCCGCCTGCTGTAGCTTATGACCCCAAGGCATCTCTGGCAGATTGTATCATCCTAGACTCAAATAAGCACTTGCGCAATATTATATGTGGCAGCAGTATGCTTTTGAAGGCGGATGTCGAAACCATTAACAAAAACAAGCACAGAGTGACAGAACAAACCTGGAGTGCAGGTACTTCTACTCAGAACATAGTATATGGTTAACCAGTTTTTTGCTTTCATTTGAATTCAAGTATCACTTTTAATCAACATTTTTGACTCATGTCTTCAAATTCTGTTCAGGGGGCGAAGCCACTCCTTATTTGTGAAACTAAGCAGAATGTATGGGTCTGGTGTTTCATACAACATGCTTCTTCAATGAATCAGTTAGACACTGAAAACAGAGGACACTGTTTTGTAAGCTCATTCTGATTCTGAATTATTTTGATGGAGAGACAATTAAATCTGTCAATAAAGAATCACGTTAATTCTTGATAAATAAGTCTCAACTTTCGACACGTTTCAACTTTTACTCAGTTCATTACGCATAATTCTAAAGAATTTTGAAAGGGGAAAATGCAACATAATTTGCCTTCGCTTTCTAGGAATTCAGAAGAAAGACAACAAATTGCATTGAAGCCACATGCCATTTGATTTTCTTTCCTAGACCTTGGGTCACTCTCAAAGGGAAACACATGCTTAAAAGCTCATGTTGTGCTATTAAAGTTTTTAAAATTGATCTTATTGCAAACAATTCATCTTTGAACATCCCAACTTAATCTTCCAGTGAAACGTAAGACTTCTCTCTGGTGACATATGCAGGACCTTTCTGCTTAAACCCCATCCCTCCACAAGCTGATCACAAGCTTGCATTGATCTTTAAGTGCAATGCCATCTCAATATCCAATCAACAACCAATCAGTAGAACCATGTCCTCACCCTACATTTTTCCTTTTTCAACAATCCTCTACGATGCATGTAACAAAACAGAAAACATCTGTCACTACTTCTGTTTCATTGGGACTTTGCACATTACAACAGAAAAAAAGAAATTCAAAAATATTTGCTAAAAGAAACCATTTATTTACTATTTTTAGTTTGAGATGAAAGAAATAAAATTAGTAAAAATTATATTTATATGGTAACTTGTGTATGCCATATCACGTATTTGTCATTCAAAAATAAAAAGAGATAAGAAATATTTCAGTCGTGCAATATTGTAATTCAGAGATGATCCATGTCAAAATCACGCCACTGCAGCGGTCAGAGGGTTTTCGTGACAACCAAACCTCTGCATCTGCTTGATGGATGGAGAGAGTGTATACTGGTGAACATTTACCCAGAGCCTGCAGCACCTCTCTCTCTCTCTCTGACTCATGCTGTAGTTATGCTTTTTTTTTTTTAAACCGCTGCGAGGCAACCATCGTGTTAATATTCAGTACAGTCAGGCGCTACAGCGTACACAAACACACACTGGTTCCCATTACGAGCTCTGTAAAGGATGAGTCATACGGGCGAGGAGGGAATCCTTTCCTCAGATATTGTCATCCTCAATGCCACTGAATGAATGGCCACGTTGTGCATCTGTCACGAAATGCCACGTATCCACCCACCTGGAGACAAAGCCCTATGACCATTCAGCTCACAATCCAAAGGGCCGCCAATTAGAATTTTAAATTAATGAAATCTTCACAAATGCTAAACACTGTGAATATATTTTATAGATAACTGAGATGCATGCATTTGATTAGAAAAAGTTGCCTGTCCATTTTTTTGTCAGCGGACTTGTCTGGCTCTTGGTTCATACAGAGATTTCATAAACATACATTTCAACAATGTATGATAGCATTTCAATTTTAATTATGTGTCTTCAACACTTTTGCTCCAAGTCATAATTACACCAGCAGTACTGGTTACTGTTTCTGACTCATTCATGACTGACACAAAAGCTATGAGACACAATGAAGCTGAACACAGGGTGGGTCAAGTTCCAGGGGTTCACTATTGTTTGTGTGTATAACGAACAGTGAGTGTTTTGGTATGCACACTCTGTAAACAGAAGAACAAATACACACTCAGACATTTGAGGTCATGAAAATGGGCTATTATGCAAAAGCAAGAGCCAGCTTTATTGGTACACCAAAATGCTCTAAGGCACATTCTAACCAGATATTGACCACAGAAACTGCTTGGCACTTTGTACACAAAAAAACATATTGGGAGATTTAGATTATTTAAAAAAAAAAGTAACTCTCTTTGAAGGTGTTTTTCAGTATATATATATAATTTTATAGCATATGATTTACAAGAGACCAAACATCTAATCACGCACTCACCTTTACCTAACATAACTGAGCTATCATTACATCACATTTATTGCTGGTGTTGCAAATTCATTTTATAATATCACTCATTTCCATTCAAACACTCTTAAATACAGTTCAGGAATGTCACTGCCTGAAATTATTTGATGAAATGGCAAAGAAAATATTTTAATGCTCATCATCAGTCACTTCCTCCAAATCATCCTCATCTTCCTCCTCATCTTCTTCGTCATCCCTTTTCCTCTGTCTGCTAGATGTTCTTGACTACACCAGAAAAAAAATCTCTCAGTTTTGGGATACAACACAACTAAAGGTCTGTTCACATCAAGGATGATAACTATACAGGTGCATCTCAAAAATTAGAATATTGTGAAAAAGTTCATTTATTTTGTAACATTTCAAAACGTGAAACTTTCACATATTCTAGATTCATTACATGTAAAGTAAAACATTTCAAAAGTTTTTTTTGTTTTAATTTTGATGATTAGAGCTTACAGCTCATGAAAGTCAAAAATCCAGTATCTCAAAATATTAGAATAATTACATTTGAGTTTCATTAAATGGCCATCCTACAGTATAAATGCCGGAGATAGTGTTCTTTGAAACCACAATAATGGGGAAGACTGCTTACTTGGCAATGGTCCAGAAGACGATCATTGACACCCTCCACAAAGAGGGTAAGTCACAGAAGGTCATTACTGAAAGCGGTGTTCAGAGTGCTGTATCAAAGCATATTAAATGCAAAGTTGACTGGAAGGAAGAAATTGGGTAGGAAAATGTGCACAAGCAACAGGGATGACTGCAAGCTTGAGAATACTGTCAAGCAAAGCCGATTCAAACACTTGGGAGAGCTTCACAAGGAGTGGACTGAAGCTGGAGTCAGTGCATCAAGAGTCACCACGCTCAGACGTCTTCAGGAAAAGGGCTACCAAGCCACTTCTGAAAATGAAACAGTGTCAAAAGCATCTTACCTGGGCTAAGGAGAAAAAAAACTGAACTGTTTCTCAGTGGTCTAAAGTCCTCTTTTCAGATAAAAGTAAACTTTGCATTTCATTTGGAAATCAAGGTCTGGAGTCTGGGGAAAAAAAGCTGGAGAGGCACAGAATCCAAGCTGCTTGAAGTCCAGTGTGAAGTTTCCGAGCCGTGATGGTCGGTTGGGTGACGGGACATGTGCTGGTGTTGGTCCATAGTGTTTTATCAAGTCCAAAGTCAATGCAGCTGTTTACCAAGACATTTTGGAGCACTTCGTGCTTCCTTTTGCTGACCAGCTTTTTGTTGCTGATTTCATTTTCCAGCAGGACTTAGCACCGGCCCACAGGCCAAAACCACTTCAAAGTGGTTTGCTGACCATGATATTACAGTGCTTGATTGGCAAGCCAACATGCCTGACCCGAACCCCATTTGAAATCTATGGGATATTTTCAAGAGAAAGATGAGAAACAGTTGATCCAACAACGCAGACGAGCTGAAGGCTCATTAGTGCCTCAGCAGTGCCACAGGCTGATCGCTTCCATGCCACACCTCACTGATGCTGGAATTTGTGCTAAAGGAGCCCCGACCAAGTATTGAGTGCATAAATCAACATACTTTAAAGAACTTGAACTTTTCTGTTTTGCAAATCCTATTTTTGATTGATCTTAGGAAATATTATAATATTTTGAGATACTGGATATTTGATTTTCATGAGCTGTAAGCTCTAATCATCAAAATTAAAACAAAGAAAACTTTTGAAATGTTTTACTTTACATGTAATGAATCTAGAATATATGAAAGTTTCACTTTTTGAAATAAGTTGCAAAAAAAAGCAAATATTTGGTTACCAACATTCTTCAAAAATATCTTCTTTTGTGTCACTTTAACATAAAAAAAAAAGTATTTCTCCACAAAGAAATATGATAACAGTCTTGAATTCAAACTATGCATTTGAAACATATTAAGCCATTTTACATTTTTTAATACTGATAGATAATGAACTGTATTGAAATAGAAGTTCTAACATTAATTATCCATCTAACAATAGAAAGTTATTTTATCTAACATAAGATATGGGGAGGCACTAACCTGCATTGTTCCTGATTTACTCATTGATGTACCAGTTCGATTTAGGGAAAGTTTAGAATTGGCACAAACTATTTCTAATCGAGACTGGTAATCAGGGGGGTGCAGTGAGTTCCTGAACACCTGTAAAGACAAAAAAAAGTGGTCTGTAGACTACTCTACATATGGACCACCAGGAACCTAATGTCATCTTATCACCCACCACATAATAAAACAATAATGAGTACAGCCGAGATACATTAAAAAGAGAAATGAGTCAACACAAACTAGTACAACATACTGTGTTGTAGCAACAGAGAACCATGTAATTTAGATTGGGGAAAAACATTTACTCACTCTGTCCTGGTGAGGGTGTGCCAACAAACATTGTCACCTCAACTATATTAACTCCAGTTAAATATTACAGGAAGAATATTTATGACCTATCTCTATATGCTCTAGTTGTGTCTTCATAAAGCAGTCACCATGTGCCAATATATGACTATTACCAGTTTACACATCCAATTACAGGCAAAGTTCAGAGAAGAACAAGGAAACGTTTCCAAGAAAATCCCTGATGAAATAATATTCATGTGATTTTCTTCCCTGGCAAGTTAAGGAAATATGAACAAAGTTAAGAAAAAAATAAAACGTTTTAGCATGCAAAACTATGAATTCATAAATAAATGCATTAGCCAGTGCAAACATTCCACAGCTGACTGAACATGCTTTGCAAGATGGCTCTATGGTTCTTTTAGCATCAAGATTGGAGGATGCCTTATACCCCAGCAACCAGAGCTTTCATCATTATGACAGCAGGGGGATCTCAGGAGGAGAAAGAATATAATTTGATTAGACATTAAGACAGACAAGCTCGAACCAGCAGGACTGCTAGAGCAGCGGTGCTGGTGCAGAGTGCTCACCTCAAGGTCTCCTTCCTCATCGACATTCTGAATGTGCTGGTAGGCAGTTGTGTAAATTTCCAAAACCTTGGCATGGAATGTCATCTCCACTGTTACAAATTCACCAAGAATTTTCTGCATCAAACACATGAGAACATCAGTCCAAATAGCCATTTCTGAGAAGTAGCTTTGGAAGATTTGATGTATGGAAGAGTGTAATTGTCTTATTCTCTTTTATTCTCATCAAGGCTGCATTTTGTTTATCAAAAATACAACAAAAACAGTAATATTGTGAAATATTACAATTTAAAATAACTGTTTCTATTTTAATATTTTTTAAAATTAAACTTATTTCTGTGAAGGCAAAGCTGAATTTTCAACATCATTACTCCATGCTTCAGGCACTGATCCTTCCGAAATCTAAATAGTGGTAATTTATTGCTGAAGGGACATCTCAATTATAATTATCCATATTGAAAACAGCTGTGCTGCTTAATTTCTTCATGGAAGAGGTAATACATTTTCTTTCTGAATTCTTTGATGAATAAAAAGTTCAAAACTGTAGCGTTTATTTGAAATAGAAATCTTGTGTATCATCTTGTATGAGGTTTCAATCAGTTTAATGCGTCCTTGTTGAATAAAACTATTAATAATAATAAAAAAGCTTTTGACTTAAACGTGGGTTTAGTTTTAAACACAGTAAAGTTTTCAGGGACTCTGTTTGAATTTCGTATTATGTTAGATTCTATTTGTATAATAATATATAAATATACTTTACATTATTTTTGTATAATGTTAAAGGCTGTTTTATTCATTCACACAATAATAAATTGATATTACTTATTAAATAAGTCAACGTGCAGTCTGAAGGACCTTGATATCACGAATCTTCTGCTTTTCAAAGTCATCTATTGTCTCCTCCAGCTGGCGAGTCGTGCGTGTGGCATCCATTGTGGCTCTCTGGAGTTCACTCTCAGCCTTTCGTGACACAACAGACAAAGAAATGTAAAGCACAAAATGTTCTCAAGAAGCAGACATACACGATTTGAGTCTATCAGCTCACCAAGACATTTTGAACTGAGAAAAATAAGAAGACTCACATCAGGTTGAGTATAACTGACATATTAGTGCCAGACTGAGTTGGACCTACTTGGTTATAACTAAATTAATTCAAAGTAGTTTCAAGATAATATTACAGTTCGTTGCACACACGTCCCACCTGTGACTGAGAAAGGCTGTTAAGGTAAATCTGTGATTGTGGTTTACAACAAGTATCTTTCAGTTTATTTTACATTAAAATGTCTAGTAGGGCTGTCGATGCTTGTTAAGTGTATTAAAAACTAAACATTTAATTCAGAACCTTATGCAAATATGCAGACGTTTTGAGTTATACTAGTTAAAAATGTTATAAATATGTTTAAAAACATTTTAACTTGTAGACGTAACTAACTTTTAATGTCACGTTTTTATATATCTATTCATTAATGTACTCATCTGATGCAACAATGTCTTAAATTATCTCTATTTGGGGGATTTCTCAGCAAATATTGATAAGTATGGAATTCATTTTGACAAATTAAACAGCATATCATGCATTTAATCTATTAATTTGTTTTAATTGATTGACAGCCCTAATCTACAGGGTAATTTGAGAACTGAGGCATCTTGAATGTAAAATCCGTCAGACCTACTCTTCTGCTTCACAGCTATGTATTTTCGGCGAAAGAATAAATAATAACATTGGACTGTAGGATACAATAATCTGTCTGTCTGAGGGGTTTCTCTGCCTCATACTTTCAAGCTGCTGCATCTGCTTGGTCTCTCTATTCCGTGCAATCTGCGTCTGCTTCAGGTCCTCCTGTACATAAATTTGATAAAATCACAAAAGGTTGGTAGAAAAGAGCACTCTAGTTCTTAGGTTTTGACTTATGACAACAGTCACTGTACATCATGAGTACTCGGAATGTGATGCAATGCTGCCCTCATGAGATCACTAGGAAAAGGCCATTTGTATATTTGAACTATAAAGTATAAATCCTTTTATCTGAGGGGCTTATAGAGAAAAACCTTACCCTTTTCGTTTTGACAACATTCCCATATGCTTTCAAAGGCTCTATAACTTTCACTTCCAGCCTCTCCACCTGTGAACAACAGTATGTGTTTGTATATTAGTAGGAAACACAAATATTCTGTAGTATGTTTTCATGGTTTTAAACACACTTTTGCTTGTCGATAGTCCTGAATCTTGGCCAGCTGATCCGCAAAATCCTTCAATCCAAGTTTCAGGTTCGGTGTCTCTGTGTCAGCATAAAGGCCAACTTCTTTAACCAGAAGGTCGGCTTTGTCCCGCAGTCGTGCAGTTTTACGGACGTAAGCCGCAAACTGTTGGCAGAGATCTCCAAAGTGCTTCTCAACATTGGTGATGTTCTCTTGGATCTGCTTGGTCTGGGTGTCTCTGTAATGTGCAAAAAAATAAATAAAAAAATTAAGATTATCTGACTGAGGTAATTTTGTTAATATAAATTAGACTACAGGTTTAGCCTTCTATCAGCATGTTAAAAGGGTTATATGTCAGATTTATTGTGCAAGAGAGGAACAGTCAGTTATTACAAGAATATCATGATGTATATTCCTTCAGATAAGTGTTATTTTAAAAATGCTGTTTTCTGTCGCAGGTTGTTTTTGTCTAAAAATTCGACCAACGTTTATCTGGCATGAGAAATTATGTCTTAATAATTCACTGAGGACGCTTCACATGTAGCATCTTTTATCCTCTTGTTTCTTGGAAAAGTGCATACATGCTATACTGTTAGCAATTTTACATTTCGGTTAAGGTTACACAGATAATTATGCAGTTTCAGTTTTAATATATCGGTAGAAGTTCTGCTTATGCATTTGCAGTCAATGATATTATAAAACACGCGCTAGCTGATGAACTAACGTTACTGCTTGTATCATTTATCTTAACGTTAGCTGGCTAGCTAACTTTAGCTTCCCAACCGTCAAAACAAATCTGTACAACTTTTACCTCGCTCTTGCATCAGGAGTGCGGCTCATGATAACTAGAAACCAATATATATATATAGTTAAAAATAAAATATCAAGCTATAGCTAAAAACTGTTTTGCCTCTATTCTCTGTGCTAAAGCTGCAACAGGAAATCTGGAAGAACGCTGTCCCGTTACCATGGAGCTAAAGATGCGCCAACTACAGGTAAATAAAGGAAAAACGAAACAAAATTAAAGGCACAATATGTAATATTTTTTTAATTAAAATATCCCAAAAACCACTAGAACAGTGTTATATATTTTGCTTGTGTACTTACATTATCCCAAATGTTTCGAGGAATGTTTAAATCCAGAGAAATAAGCTATTTTAACTAGGGATGTTCATTTTAACCGGTTAACAGACCGTAAGAACTTTGACCGATTAATACAATCAGTTAAAAGGTTTAAAAAGTCATAAATATTTATTTGTTCAGTAATTTATCAAAATAGGCCTATTTAAAAAAGTTTGCTGCATGGTTAAAATACACTAAGCGTGTAAAAAATATGTTTTGGGGGGAAAAAACACACAGTTGAGTATAAGTCGAATTTTATATTTGATCAGAAATAGACAAGCCGACAGTGAAAGTTTACGAACATTAAACACGGTAAACATCGCTAGGCTATTTTAGTCCCTCATCCACAACAAAATCATTCAGTATTTAGAAAAGAACAATAATTAAAATATAAGAAGCTATAGCAATATAAATGACAAGCCAAAATGAATTCGTTTTGGCTAAAACGAAACTGAAACCAACGTTTGGTCTCTCATTCCACACAAAATCAAAACTCAAAAACCCGTATTCGCTATGTATTTGAATGCCAAAATATTATTATGTAGCTACTTCACTTGCCTTCCAATATCCACGTAAAACAAAATGTTTTGCATAACATCACCGCTGTACTGTGATAACACTTAAAGGGGTCATATGGTGCTGCTAAAAGGACATTATTTTGTTTATTTGGTGTAATGAAATGGGTTTATGCGGTTTAAGGTTCAAAAAAAACAATTTTCCACATACTGTACATTATTGTTTATCCTCTATGCCCCGCCTTTCTGAAACGCATCGATTTTTACCCAAAAAAAAAAAAGGGGGGCTTCCAAATAGGGCCTCAGATAATTTTCGCCTGCTAGAGGGCGTGTGACTGAGTGTGGAATCATGGGAGTTGTCGTCTTCATCTCCATAGCCGACGCAATCCGACGGGACTCGGGCAGCAATCATGTTCATGGATGAGCTAATGATTAACGTAGTAGAATGAAGCAGGGTGAGGCTGAAAGCCGTCTTGAACGAGCGTGACACACGGCTCGAAAGCAGCGTAGCTTTTATTATGCCACGTCGACCGCTTCAGCTCCTTCTGGTCGGGCCTTGATGTGGAGGAAAGCAGTGTGCTGTTGGAGGATCTTCAGATGTTTAATACGAGATACATTTGAAAGTCTGTTATTATGCACTCTGTTGCGGGTCGTCACCTGTCTAATAAAACGCCAAATATTAAAAACCGTCTTTGGTGTTTCCTGTTTCTACAAAACTTTTTTTTTTTTAGTACGTAAAGTAAAACAAAATGTAACATACAAAATAGTTTGGGCATTGAATAAACAATATTATCAATTAACAATTCTCAAAGGCAGACATAGTTGCAATTACAATATGTAACAGTGAAGTTTTACATTAAATGTACAATCATGAAGAGCAATGAAGAACAGAAAAGGATAAAAAATAAAATATATAAATAAATTAAAATAAAAAATAATAGTAAAAGCATTTATAGAATAGTAAGTTCTTACAAGGGGTAGCAAGGAGTTATAGGGCACTAAGCTCACTGAAGAAAAGGGCAACTGTGAGCAGCTTTAATTGAAAGGGCTCAAGAGAAGCAGCAAAAAGTTACGTTCATTAGAAAAGTGAAAGGAAGGATGGAGGTGTTTTCAGAAATCTGCATTTATGAATGAAGTATTTAGCAACTTCAAAAAGGTTGTTAACCAAGTAATGTTGTGAACAATATTTCTTAAGCACACCAAACTTAACTTGTTTATATTCAAGGGGATTTACACGTAATTATACATGACATTTTACTGCACAATTGAGTCCAAAACAACTTTGAGTAATTACAATTAAAAAAAATATGTTCAGTGGTTTCAATATCAATTTCACAGAATTGACAAGAGTTTTCTCCAATATCAAATTTTGATTTGAGAAATTCTTTAGAAGGGTATATGTCATTTATTATTTTAAAATGAAGTTCTTTCACTTTAGGAAGACTTGGAAAGGTAAGATAATTCATTCTCATTTCCTTCACCTCTTTGGGGTTAAAATCTTTGAAAACATAATATCGTTTAATTCTTTTTGGATGAAGTTTATCAATGAAGACACTTCTAATATATTTGTTGTTACATTTATGATCTCTAATAAACAATTCACCCAGACAAGGAGATGGGAGAGAGAATGTCACAGAGTAATGTGAAAGAATCCCTTTTACTAATAATACCATGTTTTTTGGTATGGCATTTACAACATTGTAAAACTCTTTAGGATGACATACAAATCCATGTTTTAAACAAAAATCATTGTAATTGAGAACATTACCATAGTTGTCCATCATGTCCAATAGGGAAAAAAATGTTATATTGAAACCAGTTTTCATAAAATAAAGATTTGTTATGGTGCAAAATAAAACGATTGTTCCAAATACAAGTTTTGTGTGGACTAAAGTTGTGAGAAAATGCTAATTTCCAACACAGGAGAACTTGTTGATGGAATGCAGACAATTTAAGAGGTAATTTGGACAAATCAAAGTCACATCTAATAAAAAATTCCAAGCCACCTACTTTCCCAAATATTGAAGAAGAGACAGTAAACCATAAGCAGTTTGTATTACAAAGAAATGATCTTAACCATTGAGTTTTTAAAACACTATTTGTTATTTCTAAGTCAATAACATTTAATCCTCCTTCTTCGTAACTGTGAACCAAATCATTTTTGTTAATATAGTGACACTTATTTTTCCAAATGAATTTAAATAATGCAATATTACATTCTTTTAGTAAGTGAGGTGGGATAGCTAAGGAGGAGGCTGGATAAACAAACCTGGAGAGTAATTCCATTTTAGTCAATAAAACTCTTCCAAAAATTGAGATATCTCTTTGTATCCAGTTACTGAGAATAGTTTTTGCTTTTGAAAGATTTTTAACAAAATTTTCTTGGACCCTTTGATTACTATCTCTAGTAATAGTTATCCCCAAGTATTTTACACATGTTTTTATTGGTATGTTACATAAAGAGCCTAGTTCGCTGCCATGAATTGCAAGTAACTCACACTTGTTCAAGTATAAGTGTAGGCCTGATGCTTTGGAAAAGAGATTAACTAGTTGAATGGCTTTATCAATCTGAAATTGGTCCTTTAAAAAGATCACTGTATCGTCACTGTACTAATTTGTCTTCCAAATACACTGAGTCTATCAAAGTTGCTGTTTTTATCTATCAAGATAGCAAGCATTTCTACTGTTAAGATAAATAGAAAAGGGGAAATGGGACATCCTTGTCTTATTCCTCGTGAAATGTTGAATCTCTGGGATGTTCCAAATGAAAGGGATATAGAACTATTAATGTATTTATATAACGTTTTTATAAAAGAAATGAATTTAATGCCAAAACCAAATTTTTCGAGGGAGCTAAATATGAAATTATGTTCGATCGTGTCAAATGCCTTTCTAAAATCTAAAAAGAGAATATAGCCATCATCCTCAATACATTCACGATAATCTAAAATATCTAAAATCAATCTGATGTTATTATGTATTGATCTGCATTTTAGGAAACCAGACTGTGATTCACTAATTACAAGGTTTAATTTATTCTTGACTCTATTGGAAAATATGAGCTAGAATTTTATAATCACAGTTGAGTAAAGTGATGGGGCGAAGATTATCTATATGTCGTGCATCTTTACCTGGTTTGGGGATAAGAGTAATTAGACCTTGTTTCATAGTCGAAGATAGTGAATAATTTTGGATACATTCAAGAAAGGCTCGAAATAATAGTTCTCTCAAATCTTCCCTAAAGAATTTATAAAATTCGGAAGTGAGGCCATCAGGGCCTGGAGATTTCCCTGAAGATAAAGCAATAGATAAATTATCTAATTCCTCTATTTTGATGTCAGCTTCGCATAAGTCTTTAAATTCCTGGTCTAATTGCGGTATGCTAGTGTGGTGTTTTCTACAAAAACGGAAATCGAGGGGTTATGACGTCATTGGCAGGCGACACAATGACACTATGGACACGGTCCGTGTCACTAGTTAAAATGGCTTATTTCTCTGGATTTAAACATTCTTCGAAACATTTGGGATAATGTAAGTACACAAGTCAGCAAAATATATAACACTGTTCTAGTGGTTTTTGGATATTTTAACAAAAAAATCTTACATATTGTGCTTTTAATGCTCATTCTTTCAGGTTTTAGAATTTTAAGCTGAAAAGTCTATATGAAAATGACCATAGCCCATCCATTGGCATTTTTCTCCTCCTTGCTTATATGTTTAATGTATTACCCTCTGTAAATTAATTTGATCATTATGTCAACAGCATGAAAGCACAAATCATCTGCTGGATTTGCATTCCTTTTTACTATGAATAAAGCAATTTGATTTTAATTCCCCTCTTAACATACACATATGGCATACTTTAGCGATTTTATTGGGTTTGTAACATTGCCAAAAGCAGATTTCATGATCATTGAAAGTAATGGGAATTCATTGTGATGCGCTCATGAATGTCACCAGCTGCTGTGTCTGTGCCTCTGTGGAGAATGTCCAAAAACCTTCATTATCATGCTTAATCATCCACGGAATTGATCCCACTGTAACAGATTGCATGTGTAAAACACATTGCGCTAAGATGTGTGCACTGTGCATTGAGTCCTATTTAAGAAGTCTAAAGCCCTAAAATGGTCACTTACATTGTTTTTAATCACTGGCCGTTTACACAGACAATAATAGGCTATTATGCTTTGGTCAAATTCTGACTCTAAATGTCATGTAAACACATTAACCTGAATGTCTAGACTCTAGAGATAATATTCTGGTTTTAAGAAATCTGAATCTAACAGATGGAATATGATGCTTGTATTGGTATGATTTTTTTGGGCATGTAAAACATGTCCAATAGCGTACTGTAAGTAAAAGTAGTGAATAGTTCAACCACATTTTGCAGGTAGCCTATTATGCATTTTTCAGTAGGCTTAATTAGCTATTTTATTGATTATTAGCGGTAAGTGAATCGCAAACATATTTTTCTTGATAATAGGCCTATTTCAACAATAAATACCTACATGTGTACTGCTGTTTATAATCAGAAGTCCGATTCAATAATGAATGACTCTGTTCGTTTCAAAGAATCGGTCGAAAAGATCCGAAGTCACAACAAGTCATCCTCAGCTTGAATCGACTGAAGCGATTCCAGCATAACTGAATCACTCATTTAACTGAATCAACTGGGCGGTTCTCCAAATGGTATAGAAACTTCTTCGTGCGTTGTCCTGTACCTTTAAGTACTTAAACTCAGACCTATCGTTTTTTTCAGACAGTGCCACCTGCGGTTTGGAAGATTATCTAACCTGATTAGATAAGATTACCTAACCTGAATTCAATTGCTGATAGATTGTAATTTACACTATTTTTCTACTATAAAATATTACGCTATGACTGAATGCATTATTATATAAAATATTACACATACTAGGTTATGATTTAATGCATTAAGTCTGGTTTATTTTTATTAATTGTATTTGTAAATAGAAATTCAGTTACTTAAATATTTTCATAGTCATTTATCGTTTTCTTAATTAAGGATTTATCACATTCTTTAGTATTGAGTTAAGGGATGAACATTAACTCTATATTTACACACAATAAATTATAGTGCTCGGAGTCATTTTCTCACACCAAACTTTATTTTTGTATTCTTTTTCATGAGGTCCTACAAGTCATCGAGCTGTAAACAATGCAGAGAAAAATTGTGAAAACAATAATTGGGTTAATAATGTATATATATTACATATTAAATAACATCAAATAAAATAAACGCTTTACATTCTTGTTGGGGAGATTTTTCATTTCTCGAGCAATTCTTCTGTCAAATTCCTCAACTTCACTAAAAGAAAAGATAAATGCTGTTGTCAGAAATGTTGTGTAACACAAAATATTGAAAACATACCTTGAGTGATAAGTGGGGCCCTGGAGGAACATCTCTTCAGCCTCCTGCCAAGACAAGCCCTGCAGCTCGCAAAGGCCATGAATGATGGCCTGTACAAATAAACCAATTAATAAAATAAAACATGCACACACTGCAAATATTACCTTCATGCTAGACCGATCTATTGAAATGTGCCTGCAGATGCATTTGCACTTTTGCCAACCGTGTTGGTTGGAAAACTGAGGCATCACAAAATGGACAGTGGAAATGACTGCAGCATTTGGTGCACTGTATTAGTTCTGGCAGAGACCCCCCTTTTTGAATTGTAATATCCATCTGGGAAAAAATGCACAAGTCAGACACAAATTATTTAGACAACCCAACAGAGCTCATATTGTCAATTCTACGCAGATTACTTTATATTTTGATGAAAATAAACTCAAGGCCGCATTTTATTCCAAATATCTTATTTGTAATTATTACAGAACTTATTTCTAATTGTTACACTGTTATTGTGTTACTGTCTGTGGTAGCACTTTGAGATTTGTAAAGTACAATAAAAAGAACGTGCAATATTATTTTTCTTACACATACTACTACTACTAATAGTAAATGTAGTAGTAATATTAGTATGAAATAATAGTAGTTAATACAGTAATACGTACAGTAGACCTACATAGTACTAAAATATGTTACAAATAATAATTGTATTATATATTATACATTTTATTTTAACATTTTTACTTTAACGTTTTTATTTTGTTAGAAAACATATTAAGTATCCCAGAATGGTACAATAACACAGAAAATAAGAGCAAGCTGTAAATATAATAAAATAATGCTATCTTTCGACATTAATTTTGATCAAATCAAACACTGACTAAGCTAGCAATAATAGGTTACGCACCACGTGTTTGAAAATAACAGGGGAGAACAAAATTCACGGCTTATTTTGTCGAACTATCTATCTAAATTATCATTAAATACTAAAATAGGCTATTTGTTGGTGTAATAAGATGTCACATTGATTTATGCCATAAAACCTGGTAATTTTCAGGAATCGCTTTAATAAAATTAATAACCTAACTCACGTGTCCGATGTTGCTACTTGCTAGCAGTTTTATAATGTTTTGTTTTAAAATTTTTTTATTGCAGTTGAAAGAATAACAACAGTTATGAAGCAACATGGAGCTAACGGACAAGCTTTATAATGTTGGAAATTATTACGGTACACAAGCTACAAAACAAATGTTCATCCAAACAGCAGGAGGCACTGTCTGAAAAAATCTCCGGGCCTGCAGCTTCATAATGTTGCAGGTAAGTGACAACAGGTGTACTGCTAAGTAAAAGCACTCCCATTAATACGACGAGCTGCGTCTCAAAAACATTTTGGGGTCTATACATACTCAAATACATACAACAAGGGGTTTATGAAGCCTTAAACTCTCTCTTTCTTTGTCTTATTAGGCACATTTGTGTAGCTAGTGTTTGAGTAGCTTGCCCAGCCTTGTCCAAACAAAGGTAACGTTAATTCAAGTGATATTAGGCTAAATACTGTGAAAGTCTGGCTTGAACTTTTTTGAAGCATTGATAAGACTTCTAAAAAATATTAGAAGGACCTCATGGCCTACATTTTGCAATTAAGCGCGCTCCTGTGTGATTTTGTTAAGCACATGAATGAGAATAAATGAGTTGATTCAGTTACAGAATAAATTGTAGGCTACATTTAGAATGTGCTGATTACGTGTATACAAAAAAAATATTTGAATAGGTGTGAAGCCTGTTCATTTTTCCCTCCCAAAAAACCCGTAATCAATCAGAATAAACATTAATTTAGGAAAGGAATGCTCATTTAAACAAGTTTATTGTATGATAAACCTTTGTATAACGACATAATTTTAGTCATAATAGCTGACACATATGTGACATTTTAAGAAACAATGCAGACGACAAACCACTTATAAAAATATGTGGCGACTAATATAGCATAATAGAAATTAATGGTGCAGTTTTAGTCTATGCGGTGGAGTGCAGTAACATTTATTTTCCACTAGATGGCAGCCAATATCTTTCTTACCGCACTGACAATTCTGTTCGGATAAACTTGCTTTTTCCTTAAAGTTGTCTTTTCTGTAAGATAGATGTATGTAGGTTACAGATGAGGTCTACTGTCATACATATGTGATCATTTCTGTATGAGTGCATGGAATAAATGAAATGGGGTTAGATTGCAGTCAGTGTTGGTAGATTTAAAGTGTACATTACTGCTTATGATACATTCATAAAAAGTGAGGAACGAACAGATGTTTAGAGAGCAGCTTTCTTCTTCTTCTTTCCCCTTAGATCTTCAGTCTTCACCTTGTGGAAGTTGCCCTCAGCCCAAAAGTACTGCATTGTTTGCCTGGTGTATTCATTTGTTCTGGAAGATTGTGTCCTCTTAGAGACAGAGTCTGACTGACTTAAGGAACAGATGGTGTTATTACAAAAACACCAATTAGCGGGAAGTGGGTTGCATCAACACAGCTCTCTGAGCTTCGTGTTGGTGGCCGTCTGTGCCGTGCTGACAGGTTATGTCAGAAAGAAGTGTTCCCGCTGAACAGATTGGGAATGACATATGTCAGGAGCCTTGGCTGTCTAGGGCCCAGCGAGAGAGGTATCCGGGGCCTTTGAGCATTGCTCCTCTTGCCTGCAGGTGAGACCTCATCAGTGTTGTGCTCTCTAAGGGTGTCAAGTCATCTCTACGGTCCCGGCACCCCACCAATCACCGGCAGCAGTGTCCGCACGCCTGCCTGCTTCTGTCATTATGTGCTCTGTGGTGTCTGTCAGCAGCTACATTAAATTAGAGCAAAACCTTCTGCTGATTACTACTTCATTCTGCTCTCATTTAAAATGCAAGGCCCACCTTATGCTGATGCTTTCGGCCTGCGTGATGTCAATTTATCTGGAAGAATGCAATAGTTTCATTAACATGCAAACAATACCCTCCGAGAAATCATTTCATCATTGTGTATATTTGAATCTGGCTCATATTCTGATTGCATATCGGTCCCAAGATATCTTCTTTCACGTCTTTAAATGTAGTGTGTCTCTTTAAAGTCTGTTGTGTGAAAAGGGTCTACATAATGTTGAGACACAGCTACACAAACTAAAAGGGGGAGACCGGGGCTAGTTGTCACTTTTTACTCCCCATTTTTGAAAATTGAATTTAAAGGCATGACTGTAAAAATGTTACTAGACATTTTCATCATTATTGCCCAGGAATAAAGATGCAGTTCAGTGAACACAGGTTGAGCATTTGTTGTGGGCAAGTTGATGCAATATGTGATGTAAATAGGGAACACAAAATTATGGAGCTCACACATGGATAATGAAAATGGGAAAAATTATATTTCAATCAATGCTTTTGGTGTTTTTTGTGTTCATGTTGTCCTACCAACTTTGTGTTCGCTTGCAAAATGTTTGCATTCTCTCACAAGATTGTGACTGAAATACACTTTTCCCTTCCATTTCATATTATTTCTATCAACAGTTTTGTGCTCACTTGCAAAATGTTCGTATTCATCTGAGAAAATTTTCATTTTCAAAATGTTTGCGTACTCCCCGAGATATTTTGTTTACTCACGAAAACTTTGAAATTGAAGTAGTTTTTCCTCCAATCGCATATTATTACTTTGCATTTGTTCACAAAACTTTTGCATTCTCTTGCAAAGTGATCGCGTTCCCCCAAGATATTTTGCGTTCACTCACAAAACATGTTTCCCTCCCATCTCATATTGTTCTGCATTTGCTCACATACTGTATGTTTTACCTGTGAGAATGCAGGTGAATGCAAATGTTCTAGGGGAATGCAAACCTTTTGCTAATAAAAAAACAAGAGCATTGCAATATAGTTTTTTCCTTCCATTTCATATTTTTAGCAACACCGTATCCTTTTAGGGGCTCCATCCAAAGATTGAACAAGAAACGTCTGTTTATTGACACTGATTTGAAAATTTGACACTGATTTGAAGAATACTCCAGTTTATAAAATGAAATACTAACTAAAGTATAAAACATATATTCCTCAACATAACCATATATATGTTTTTTAGCTAAATGTCTGATTGCCTCAACATTTATAAACAAAATATATAGAGAGTGAGTGTACCCTAATTAAAAAAAGGGTTTACAACAAATTTCACAAAATCATCCTCAAGACACTTGAACTTGACCACTGTGAGAGAAAATTATTCATGAGACTTTTGCTTCAAAACCTTATTTTTCACTTTACATACAGTATCACCCTTGTGACTGCTTCCCAGTATGAGACAGTTAGCCCCAGTCATTTAGTAGCGTGCATATATGATGCACTAGTTTTTCATGGCTTTGGAGACATGGCATATACAGTATCATGTGCTCTTATTAGCACTTGTGAGATGTGTGTGAATTACTGTAAGTAGCTTAGGTAAGAAAATGTCTGCTAAGGACATAAATGTGCAGATAAATTAACAAGTGCACAGATTTAAATCAGCCATGTAATTCTGCTCCATACACCTTAAAATTGATTGTACCTTTAAGTCCACTCCACAGAAGTGTCATGCATGTATAATTTATTTATCCCACATTTAATATTAATAGCAAGCTTGATTGTGCTCCGGCATCCTTTGAGCCAGATTCCCCACCCTGTATTTTACCTTAATGCATCTCGGAGCCAGTGATGCTGCCAGACTGCGGCCATCACACACACACGCAAACAGCTGAGTACATCTTTACTGCACGTTAACCTCTTAGCTGTAATAGACTACCCCTCCTAAACACACAATATCTATCACTTCCCCAGAGAGCCCGTTTTTGGAGTGCTTCCAGAACTTTTTGCTTACCGGCTAATTGAGGATGACTTCAGACTCCAGAAACACTGCACAGTCCTCTGAGGTTTAATGTGTGTGTGTGTATCTGTGTGTGTGTGTGAGGTACAGTGGCATGAGCAATAGATCGAAGGTGTTTTTTAAGTCATCTTGAGACATAATTTTCACTGTATTTCTATTTTGCATTGCAAAAACTGTCCTTATGTCATCAATATGCAAATGGATAAAATCGCCAAGAGTGCAGCTTTGTTTCCCTGAAGTGCATTCGTTAGAATCTTTTAGCATAATTGATTCTCAGCACTGCAATAAAACTGGTCATTTTGTGAGGCTTCTAAGCCCCATGGGTATGCAGTTGGAGTTCATGCGTAACTTCCAGCATTAATCATTAAGAAGTGTCCATGCCTGATAGACAGCGTTTGGCCTCCTGAGACGCACACTCACGCTACTATTCCAATAATTGATGTCTGTATAATAACAGGGCGACAGTGGTTCGATTGACCGTTGTCCTTTCCAAATGTTTTCCGATAAAGACTGACTTCTAAGGTTGGCTACTTCTGATATTTACCCTTTTCCCCCCAGTATTTGATACATTTGAGCCATCAGTTCAAATGCATGCCTGTAGTTACAACTTTCAGAATACTTATTTAAGATGAACAGTATATTGGCATCATATCTGTTATCGGTGTATATTATAGATTTTATTTAAATTAATCCGTATCGATATTGAATTGTTCATGCTAATTTAGTTTATTTTAAAATTTAGATCATATGCTCACTTAAAGTTCATCTTTGAAAACAGTCATAGTTAATAAGACTGTTAAATGTAATCTTTACCTACTCTCAAAATGAATATCATAATGTTGTGATGCCTAAATTCACTTTAGCATTTTAAATGACTGGTTTTGTTTTTTAGTGTTTTATTTATTTAGAAGAAATAGCCTAGTATAAATTGTAATATCGGCCATTTATCAGAAATGCATATAAATATGAAATAGAATTTGAATATCGTGCATCCCTAAATATTAGTTAAATATGATCATTTTTGTTTTCTTTTGTTGTTTTAGGTATTGGCATTTTACTTAAGAATTAAAAGGAAGTGGATTTTATGTTACATCATCCATCCATTCTCCAAACTGCTTATCCTCTGTTGGATTGCAGGACATTTTATCATTTTATCTTATATTTCATTACTGCTTGATAATTAGTATATTAAAATTGAGCAAAAAAATAAGATTCTTTAATAAAACCATTAAAAGCAGATGTGATTCTCTATATCTTCATGTGGGGGTATGTTTGCATTTTTTGCCGTTCTCCACAGAAAGACTGGAGGGAGATGGGGGTCCCAATGAAACCCATCTTTTATTTTCTAATTAAAATTCTCCTCTTTTTGCTCAGGCGCTCCACAACACCTCGACGGAGAGGGGAATTCATGATGTATTGCTGCCTTGCAAATAAAAACGGATCCGTCACCTCCACCAGCCATAACCCAGATGGCCAGAAAATTGGCTTTGTGTAGAGATGTGGATTCAGGCATGAATATTAATAGAAGACAGATGTAAACGCATATTAATATCCTTTCACATTTAGGACAGCCTGAAAATTATAGTGCACTCACTTGGGGGAGAAGAAAGGTTGCATCTGGAAAAAAGTGTTTTTTTCCTCCTTTTCTTTTTTCTAACGTGATGCCAGTCTTTTGCTGTGCATGTTTGTGTTTGCAGGTCCAGTCCAAGTGTGATATTTTGTCATCTCATGCTGTCATACATGACGTGTCCAAACACAGAAGATTAGAGTAATCAGAAAATGTATAATACACTTGACTTATGTACAATATTTCTCATGTTTGCAGTCTCCTGCTGTGTGAATTGAATGGAGAGAAGCATCAAACACAGACACAAAGGCAGATGGTAAGGTAATGTGATACTGTTTTTGGAAACAAAAATTATTGCTACATTATGCATGTACTATTTGCATATTTTTTTCACAAAGAAAAGAGAGTACTTAAATGATTTTGATGCACAATATGGCCAAAAGTATGAACATTTAATTATAGCTTCCACTCTTCTGGGAATGCTTTGTTAGAACATGGCAGCAGGGTCTGTTCACTTTTAGCATTTTAATATTAGTATCTGAGTGTGAAAACAACAATATAAAGTAACCAGACAAATAAAATAAGTTTAATATTACTGTGTGGGTAAAGATTTTGAGGCTGAGTTGAGTTTTACATTACCATTAGATGGCAGTAGTGCTCCTCCTAAAATCAGCTTTTGTCACTGTGAGCACTTTTTTTGTGTTTTTCTTGTCTTTTGCATCTTGCATTTTTCTTTCTATAAATACGGAATGTATGTTGCTTTTCAATGGCATAGAATTTGAATACCTAAAGAGGAGTGCTTAAATATGCTTTGTTTATAGGGAAAGTCCACTCAAAAATCATATCGTCATACAGTGTATTCACCCTCACATTGTTCTAAACCTGTATTCTCTCTTCAGTGGCACATAAATGTATTTATCACCGTTATTATTAGGAAAATAGCAGCTTGCACATTCTGCTTGATATCTGTTTGTTTTTTTTGTAATGGGGGTCATATGATGCAAGTTAAAATTTTTCCTTTCTCTTTGGAGTGTTACAAGCTCTTGGTGCATAAAGAAGATCTGTAAGTTGCAAAGACTAAAGTCTCAAACCCAAAGAGATATTCTTTATAAAAGTTAAGAGTCAACCACAACCCTCCTAAAACGGCTCATTCTAACAAGCCCCCACATATCTACATCACCCTGGGGGGGCGATTTGATAAACGAAAAAACTTAATAATAAAAAAGCTGCCAAATGTTCTCGCAAGAAAGACGGCGTAACTTTGATTCTCGCTGTAGTATTGTTGATGCCGCCGGCGCCAATGCCATGTTGTGGAGTCGCTGTGTTTTTTGTTGTGAAAGTGAAACTACTTTGTTGGTCTTCCAAAAGAGGACACGACTAGAAATCAGTGGTTAAGTTGTATTTACAACACTGTTCCAGAACAGTTCAACCCAAATATTCAGATGTTTGCAGCGCATTTTATGGAGGACTGTTTCTTGATCCTGGGAAGGCTGTGCACAAAGGCTGTTTCTATAAAGTGGGGCAGTTCCAACTTTGCAAGGACAGTCTGGTGCTTCTGACTCACAGCCTGAAAGTACATTTACATATTTAAAGAATTTGCCACTGATGATTCAAACGCGAGTTTTGAGCAGTGTAAAGTAGCGTTTGTGTTGTTTCTCTGATCACAAATGCAGACATGGCTTTGTTTATGCAGCGTTTATAAGTCATTATAAACAATAATTATGTGCTCACTGGATGCTACAAATGCCTAATTTGTAATGCGTTTTGTTGGTTTTGTCTTGTTGCGCTGGGACTCTGCATCATAGTATGTTAAGTGGCATAACATTTCCGTCACACGCTTGAGGTATTCGGCCAATCACAATGCACAGGATAGCTGGCCAATCAGAACACACCTCGCTTTTCAGAACGATGAGCTTTGTAAAAAATCAACGCGATTCAGAAAGGCGGGGCATAGAGGATTAACAATAATGTACAGTATGTGGAAAAAATATTTTTTTGAACCTTAAACCGCATAAACAGGGCCATTACAACAAATACACAAAATAATGTTCTTTTTAGCAACATCATATGACCCCTTTAATCATTTTTGTGTTGTCTATCCCGTTTAAAGTCACCATGAAATTAAGTCCCGAAATTAAGTCCCGCCCTTCCACTCGCATGTACACCACAAATGGGATGAAAAGTCTGTTCATGCTAACTTCAAATTCATTAGTTTGTATTCAAAATGTGTTCTCCTTGTATACGATCATGTTTAAATGAATGCCCATATTACAAGTTTGAAGTTAAAGGTGTGAAGACAATAAATAGTGTTAAATGGACATTAATGATAATGATGGAGTGTGAATATTGACTGGTGGCAGAGTGAACATGACAGGTCTGAGGTATCAAGACAATTTAACTCCAACCTTCAGATGAACCAGAAGGCTCAATAAAACCCAATTAAGCAACTAGCCCCCCATTTCCTCGGCAGTTTTACGAGCACATTTACATCATTGTGCCCATGAGACTGAGGTCGCAGTGAGAGGCTACTTCAGGAAAGCTCTTATGGTCAGTGTGCTGTATCATAAGCATAAGGAATTATTGTTTCTTTGTGTATATGTGTGGCCATGACATTGTTTTAGCCTAAATGTAAATTTATGTGCTTAAAAATAGATGCAGATTCTGAATTCAGATAATGCTTAGTTGTTGTTTTTTTTAGTTCAGATAATTGTGTAGTCATGAAAGGTTTCATAGATAAAGTATGCAAAATTACAGTAACTAGTTGACCTGTCCTTTATGACACAGAATGTGAACATGAAGCTCAGTATAAACAGGCTGAATGATCAGCTTATGCAGATAAAATTATATTAACATGAAGTTTTTAACATTTATATTTGTGCCCATAAGTAATAAACCATTGCATTTCTAAATCACATATTTTGTACTTTTTTTTTAAATAGTCGTATGAGCATAAATTATTAGGGCTAGGCTTCAATACAGATTCACAAGCTCTTGATTTGATTTGATTCTTATTCAGTTTGATTTTTGGTTAGAATGTCTATTTTTTCCCTTTACTCTTCTAATGCTGAAATAAAACCAGCACACTCCTTTCCTTCATAACGCCTCCCTAAAAGCCCAAGTATATATTTATATTTAATTTGATCTATTTTTATTTGTTTTTCATTTCAATCCATTGTTAATAAGATTTTCTTTAATGTAAATAAATGTATGATATTTTCAAAGTCAGTGAGTAATCCTGTTAAATAATTGTGATCTCAGCATTGACCAAACTAATCTTTAATTTAGATTTTTGCTATAATTAAGCAGCCATATTTCAGACTAAGTTAAACCCTTTTTGAACTCTTCACAAACAGATATGACTTATAAAAGTCAGTTGCATGTGAATCAGGCTACACTGGTCACACTCTGTGTTTGTTTTTACAGCCCACATAAGCATTAAATGATTCCAGATTTTAGATTTCAAATATCTTTCTTTGAATTCTTCAAATGAAGATCACAATTAATCATAAAAATCAATATTTGAACCTGGCCTATAAAGGCTTTTATGGAAATATAATCGAACTGCATTATAATTGCAAAGTGTATATTACACTGTTGTGACATTGAGCTCATTTTTGCTGTCAGTGTGTTTTGATATGCTGGCTCATCAATAAATCTCAGTGACTCGATCAATTTAATCAGAGAAGATGAGTTTGAGACATAATTAGGGATGATCCTTTGTGCTTCCATTTCTTTGGAAAATGTTTTGGGCTTGAGGCTTTGTTGTAACATTTTCAGTTTGAATATGATCATTCAGAAGTAGGTGGCATGTTTTTGTATCTATGCAGAAAAAAGGACAAAATAATGCATCTATCACAATTTTTGTAAGTCTCAATCCCATTTTAGGAATACTAAGCCCATCTGGAAGCCAGGAAGTTTACCTCCAGTGGCCCTGTTGTTGCAGTGAAACACAATTCATCTTTCATGGCTTGACGTTTGTGAAATATGTATGTGCTGTAACACAAAGACATGCTTGCTGAAGTGCCCATCTAATATGCATTACATACAATCTGACAAATAGCTCTTAGGATGCGATTGCATCCCGGTCCTCGCGCTAGCTAACAGAGCCCACAGCTGGACAGTGTCTGGATAAATTACACGAGTGAATAGCTTAGTGACCCACATTTTTGTATGATTTTTGTCAGAGGAAACGTAAAGGAATATACTGGAGCACAGTGGCACCCACAGCTGGACAGTGTCTGGATAAATTACACGAGTGAATAGCTTAGTGACCCACATTTTTGTATGATTTTTGTCAGAGGAAACGTAAAGGAATATACTGGAGCACAGTGGCAGCGGATGAATGATCATCAAAACAATTTACAGTGAAAACCTTGAATTGGCCAAGTGCTTGCTGACAAATCCCTAACAGAAGAAAAACGTAATTCTAAGTATTACAAGCAGGTCTTTCTTCCATATTTACAGACCCTTTTACTGCTGGCAGAAAGGCAGAGAAAGAAAGGAGGTGTGGTGTGCGCCTGATTGTAGATCTTAATGACAGAATGGCACACCATGCCTTTGCCCCAGTGCTGGGCACACATAGTACGATTGCTAGTCATATGCCTGGCACAGACGGCAGCAGAGATGGCTGGCTTGTGAGCCACTCTCATAAAGGCAATCTGTCTCAGGCTCCCATAATCACCATCTGTCATTCCCCTGAATCAATAGAAATGACAAACGAGGACCGTAAGCCCTGCTGACAGGCACAGAGGGCAGAGTGCTGGACAGAGCTCTCTGGATCTTCAGGGGTGGATCTCATGTTAGAGCAGGTCAACATCACTGCATTCCTCCTGGGTCTGCAGACCTGCTGAACTCTGGGGTCCTTTATGACTCGATTAGTTTAGTAATTAGTTTAGTGTTGATGATTTGGAATAATTCAAGGTCAAAGCAAATCAAATTGTGGTTGACTGTTTTTGTACAAAGTGTTTCTTCAACTACTGCACTTTTGTGTCCTAAGGATTAGTTTTCATTAAAACTAACAGATTGCTAAGTTTTTCTTTTTACAGTAGAGAACATTGCGCCAGTAACACCAAGGTCATGGGACCGATTCCCAGGGAAAGCAAGAACTGAAAAAAATATGCATCTTGAATGCAATGTATGTCGCTTTGGATAAAAGCATCTATCAAATGCATGCTTGTAAATGAAAATGCAATTATGGAGGGTCACGGTGGTGAGTTTTTTTTTTTTTTTTTATGGAAAACATTTCTTAGCAACATGATAAATAGGAAATATCTCTGAAATTTTAAAACATGATTATAGATTTTGGCACTAATTATGACCATCACTTGTCACAGATGTGCCACAAATGAAGATTTGTTAATAGTTAATGTGCTAAAGAGACACAGATGTTAGTGAACGGCATACTTTAGATGGAATTTGACATAGCTGAAGTTACATAAAATGCAAGGAATGAAATTTAATTTACCATTTAATTTCAAAGTTCAATGTTAAAATGTCATTATCAATACACAATGATATCAAACTGATGTCATTTAATTTAATTTAAATTGTAATTTTTTCCCCTTAAAAGTCCACATGGCCAAAAATGAAGAATTATAGACAAGTTGAAGAAACAAACTTGGTAACCCTTGTTCTTCTAATTTTATGTTTATGTTTGTATCTGTGCCTTTTGCATTGAAAAGGTGAAAAAAAGCTTTTTTAAAGACTTTAAATATTTATTGGTAATACTTTACAATAAGGTCCCATTAGTTAACGTTAGTTAATGCATTAACTGACATTAACTAGCAATGAGCAATACATTTATTACAGTATTAATTTTTGTTAATGTTAGTTCATTGGTCATTGTTAGTTCATGTTGCTCCAGTCCATAAATAATACAGACACAAATTTTAATTGTAATGATTAGAAAAAAGTGCCAATTATTTAATCAGCCAAATAATGTAACAAGTGTTGTTACATCTCAAGCTATAATGTAACTAAACTGTTAAAGGCCAAACTAGACGTAATCTTGATTAAATGTGTAAAACAAGTTTCTGGGTCTTTGTGTTTAGAAAAAAGCCTAATAATACATAAAAAATGCATCTGCTGTTCATTGCTGAAGTCATTATTTACATGTGTTTTTGAGAGACCCATGAAGCAGGGAAAAACTTCATATAGATAGTTTCGAAATGGTTATAGGATCAATACAGGATTGGTTTATCTTTTATAGCTGGAATCAATTGCTTTAGTTGTACAGCTCCATCATGTGTGCAGTCTCCAGGGAATAACCAAATTACATTCCAGTCTTCTCATCACAGCCAGATTTGTCTGCGCAGGCCTCCGTAAAGCCGCGTGCCATGACAGAGCCCCTAATACCCCCGAAGGTGCACTGCATTGATGAGGAGCTTTACTCCTATACATCAAAGCGATTGTGATTGACAAAATAGTGTTAAAGCGCCCATCATGGTGCAGGCCCTGCAGACTTGTGGGCTTACAAAGCCTCAAAAACCTCAAGATTGAATCCGAGCTGGGAATAAAGAACACCGACGGATGATATATGGGACGGGCTTATCCCAGCTCGGACCACTAACAACATCTAAGCGTCCAAGGACTTAGATCCACGTGAGCATGTTCACCTTCACTGTGGGAACGAAGACGCACACACCGGCATTCGGATTGCTTGAAAACAGCACCTGCTCCTCCATTTGAAAACTATTTAGGGAGGCATCAAACTCTATCAGAGCAGGTCTGATTGCGGTCGCCTCTTCACAGTCCTCCAATCACTCAGTGAGTCAATTAGCCCCCGCCCTCGACAGCAGCCCTCCTCAGCTGTGTGCTTCCAGCCTTAGAGGGAATTCATTCAGTGCCACCGAGCAACACCTGAGGCCCCCCCCCGGCCCTCTTCTCGCTCGCCCACCCCTTCCACTGTCTAATAGTTTGGCTCCAAGGGCAAACAGTGCACAATGGCGTTCAATTCACCCCATTGTCCTCCTTTACTCCCATAGAGGAGGCCCACCAGTCACCGTTCCAAAAAAGCCATTTAGTCAAAAACCATCGCAAGGAACCGAAGGTAAACGCACTCTGTGACTCTTGCGGTGGCGTTTTAACGTAGCCATCTGGTCGTTTGCGGTGCTTTATTGTGGGAAAGCAAGCAGCGGCCACGTTTCGCCATCTCTTCAGGTTAGCCCATGCTCACAATTGGTTATTTATTCAGGGCTCTTTTGAAATAATCGAGTTGACACATCTGTCAGATGGCAAGGGAAGGAATGCTAAAAGGTCATGGGGAAAGATACCAGCTGCTCCAGACGAACCTTTCCTGCCTTCAAATAGCACAGTCATTACACTGGAACAGATGGGGTCCCTGAGCTTTCATTTCAGTCTTCAGGTACAACGACACGAATGCAAGGTCAGTTTAGGCTGTCTGGAGTTAAAGCTCACCATCCCCCCTTAAAAAACACAGAACTCTGCCGCATCTAGAAAACACTTGCAAGTAACAAGCCTACCTGGATCTGTTTTCATCAATGCTATGGCATCAAACAGAAGAGATTATGGTAATTGGTTACTGCTTCATTCATAATTTACACGGGGCTTTTGACGTGATATGTCATCCAGCGAGAGTGTGTAAAACCATGCTTGGTGCCTGAGGCTGAGCTCTGCAGGCGCCCTTTGATGATCATACAACATATTAAAGACCTGTAGAAAGAAAGGGATCTTTGATATTGGTATTGGCATAATCTCACTTCTGAGAAATTAGGGTAGTTTTAATCACTTTGAGGGGCTGTTTTGGTGATCCACTTGTGGACTTGCTGTTCTGGTATCATCAAGAGTATGAGGAATGTTTACATTTGATCCTTAAAGGATAATATGGTATAACAAAAATGGCTCAGAGGCAAGATGGAGTGTGAACACAATCGCACAAATGAATATGAATCATTTAAATAAGCATGTAAATATGTGTGTGCACGTGTGCATTAGACTTCACAACCAGAACTGCTCCTCCGTGTCTTTGTTCTGCAAATGCTACACTGCAGATGCAATCTCCAGTAATGTTTACGAGAGATAATGCATGCTGTAGTGCTAACGGGGGATTTTGCTGTTTGTTTAATGTTTATTTTAATGGATTAAAAAGGTAAGCACAGCTGTAGATTACCAGGTTTTAGAAAATGAAGAGGTTGTGATGATAATGTAATCAGAACACTATCAATAGTCAAAAAAAGATGTGATAGAAGTTGATCAAAGATCAAGTTTGATTGACAGCTGATATTGTGGTTGGTACCTACAACTGTACAATAAGAATTGTGAATTTAGCATAATGTGAAAACATTATTTACACTTTGTTTGGTCAGAAAGATTAAAAGTGAGGCATTAAAGTGCAGTAAATAAATTAATATTTATAAAATTAATAATGTTACAAAAGATTTTATTTCAAATAAATTGAACAAAAAGAAAAAAAGCAGCAACAACTGTTTTCAGCATTGATTAATAATACAGGTTTTTGTTTTGCATTTCTGACGGTCATGTGACACGGAAGAATAAAATATTGGCTGATGAAACATTTGGCTTTTCCATAAATGATATTTTAAAATATATTTAAAATAGTAAACGTGTTTTAAATGGCAATATTTCATAATATTACAGTTTTGACTATATTTTGATGAAATAAATGCAGCCTTGGTGAGCATACGAGATGTCTTTTCAAAATTTTGAACAGTAGTGTATTTTTTCATTTGTCTTTTTTCTTTCTGTAGAAGTATGTATATGAATAAATTGCGGATAATTTGTCATATTAAATGCAAAATAACCACCAGTCTAAAATAACCTTAATGGTGGGGAATAATACATTAGAAAGACGCTAAATTATCATTATCATCGCAGATCCAAGCTTAGGTCATCCATCACAGTATGTGAGACACTCCTTGTGTCAGGAGACTTTCAAAGACAGTCTGACAATAACGGTGGAGGGTAAACTGATAAATATTTCAAGCTGAATGAACAGATGACAGTGTGAACTGTACAGTCACATGAATGACAAACTCACAGATTTACTTATCAGTGGCTTCATTAATTAGCAAAAGTTGCTTTATTAACTGGTTACTTCAATTACGATGCTATCGATTACCTAATAGATGTCCTTAGAGACTGTGTATTAGTGTGAGATTGTTGGTTACTTAACTGATGACCACACACATACTATCTTACTTTAAAGTTCTTATATTTAGCGTCTGAGGTTCATTTTTTTTCCAAGTCGGCATGAAATGGAAGTTGCGATTGTATTTTCTTCTCTACTGTGATGTAGTGAAACGGGATCTGAAATGAGAGGGCGGGACTTGATTTCGTCCTTCGGGAATTGATTGGATTGTTGGAAGGTGGGGCGTTGCCAACAAAATGGAGGCAGATCTGAATGCCAGTTTGCAGTTAGTGGTGGGGGATTTCTCTCCACTGGATTCACCGCTGACACCCAAGCATGAATAAATGTTTTATTTATTAAG
The DNA here is from genome assembly GCA_018155175.1 of Sinocyclocheilus anophthalmus. Lineage (NCBI taxonomy): Eukaryota > Metazoa > Chordata > Actinopteri > Cypriniformes > Cyprinidae > Sinocyclocheilus > Sinocyclocheilus anophthalmus. The sequence continues at coordinate 32,479 of JADLZN010001385.1, read as the reverse complement.
GATGACGATGACGATCAACGGCACAAAACATGCCTAAACAGCTCGCACGAGAGAGAGAGAAAGAGACTGCTGAATGAATGAGAGTGTCCTCAATCAGTTGTCATATTCTGCAAAAAATTAGTTTGAGATGTCCTAAGAGTAATGTTGTTGCAATATCCTAATATCTTTTCAATGTTTAGGGGTAATGTACTCCCTCATGACTGGTGTCAGTGCTATAAAGTGAAGCATCAGATTTTCCCCCTGTTGTTTATTCCAAACGTTACTGATGTCACTGCAGCTGCTGGCAGATCCAGATAGCTCCGCCCTTGCGCTATAGCTCGTGACCGGAAGAGTAGAGGAGTCGTTTTGAGGGGGAGGGGAGGTTAACGTTTTTGATTAAAGATTACGAGGGCACATGAATTTTTTTTTTAAATAATGAAGTGCACGGATAAATTATTTATAATAAACACTACAGTATTCCAATTAAAAAAAAAAAAAAAAGAATGAATTTTGATTCATGGTGACTTAAATCGATTAATTTTTTTTATTAACAAGATCAAATTACATGTATATGACAAACACTATGATATAAACAATATACATTATACATGAAACAAAGAATTTCACACTAGAGGGGCTGTATACAAAATACAAGTTTATATTAAAGCGTTTACAAACTCGCAGCGTTTTAATTGCTTTTCGTTTCATAGAAAATCGTATAGTATTAATATAATACTCCATTTCCTTCCTAAAAGAAAAAAAAAAAGTTTTTTTTGCAGGAGAACTGACATTTATAAATATGAAATTGTGCATGAAAACAATAATATTAATAAGTATTTATTAATAATAAGTAGTAATAGTAATAATAATAATACGATTTATCTTGTAAACGTGACTGTGCTTTTCTTTGTTGTTCTCCAATATACCAAATAATACATATTTCCATAACAAAACAAAATGATTTTCAATATTTTGTACAATAAAATCACATACATTTAGCCAAAATATTTTTACAAAAGGGCAATGCCAAACAAATGTACCACGGTTTCAGGGCAACTGACACAAAAGGAGCAACTAAAATCAATATCAGATTTAAATTTTACCAAATAATATTTAGCTGGGTAAATCCTGTGTATAAATTTGAATGATACTTCCTTAACCTTTTAACCTGGTTTGTAATTAAATATTGATTAGACATTAACCAAACCTTTTTCCAAACAACATTGTCTGTCAGTTGATTCGAATAGGAATAAACGTAAGGCAAAGACACAATGGCTCGTTGAAATAAAGCTCTTAAAGAAGCTCTTATTGTGTGATTTAAGAGAAAAAACAGATGTTACCTATATAAGAATTTATTACATTAGGCAGAGACGTTGGATGTTAATTCTTGTCTGATGTGTAAATAACATACAAACGTCAGGAGAAATAGCCCCAAAAACGTTGACATAGTCCCCTGGTGTTACAGGAATCTTATAATGTGCCAAAATCTCACCATAAGTAAAAAGAAAACAATTTAAATTAAATAACTGATCCACCAATATGATGCCATTATCAAACCAGTGTTTCAGATAAAGCGATTTGTGTTTATATAATATATCCTTATTGTTCCATATATAGTACCTATGAGGTGAAAAATTGTGCATGTGGATCAAAGACCATGATAAAAATGCCTGACGGACTGAGGCTCATTAGTGATTTAATGAGTAAACAAATATGTGACTTCATTGATCACGTCAAGTTTCGCTTCATTGGTGGGCTCATTATGTAATTGATCGTTTAAAGAGGCTAAAAAGGCAATTAAGGGGAACTAATTGTGTTAACTGTACTTTTCATTGCCATAATTACATTTCAAAGTATTACCTCATTATTGACCTCATCCACGAGCTTGCTAATTAGCTCTTAAGGTCAAGGAGTGGCTTCATTGGCTAGGCTTAATTAGTGCATACTTATGAGTTAATCACTGATCTCACCGATGGACTTTACTATTTTAAATGAAAGCGTTTTTGTATAGCTGGCTATGTCTCTGTTCGGATCCTTGAAGTGGTAGATAGAAGCACGTGTACTGGGCATACATATCACCAAACACCTTGTCTGAAACGGGAGTACCCTCATCTAGATCCCCTTGAGTAATGAACATAAAGCAGCCTGTTTTAACGATGAGCTTGGGTGCGTACTGGCCAGTCAACAGATTTCCATCACAGTGCATGTTAGCTGCATGGAAGTTGCTCTGATGATGAAGACGACGGACAAGCAGCTGGCAATGTTGAGAGAAAAGCGCTGCGTATGCAACATTAACCCAATTAACAGAGCAGAAAATGTTCATCGGAGTCAATTAATGGCCATTCGCTAGGCTAGGATTTTTACTATCACCTTGCATGAATGCAGCAGGAACTACGTTACTCAAAACCACATCCTGCAGGAAAAATGCTGGAGTCTGTATGCAGAATAACTTCAGAATATTCCAGAAGCTGCATCCGAAATCACATACTCTCTGAGTAGGTGCTTCTTTTGAATAATTACTTGCGTCCATTAAAAAAGTAAGTTCTATATATGAATGTAATTCACATGACTACATTCATAATTGCATTGTCGTAACCTACAAGCGTCAGTTCCGGCTCTTCACTGCCATTCACAAATCATGGCCTCATGGAATAGTAAAGTGCTTAAGAACATTGTACTTTTTGCCAGCTTTTTATGAATATTGTGAAATCAGACATACTACTCTTTTTACATATTATTTTTCGCCTAATATATAGGCAAGTATGTATATTAGGATGCAGCCAATATCTGAGCTCTTTTCCAAAACCAAGTGAGCTATATAGACAGCTGCCTTCTAAGAAAGTACACTAACTGTCATAGTATCCCATAAGTTACTAATTTTGAATGCTCTACATAGGCAGCAACTCTGTGTAGCACATAAATAGATTGATTTCAATAGTTTAATGTTAGCATGTTGCGAAGCTATGGCATTTTTTAAAGTAACTAATACTTTTTCAGTATTGAATGTATTTTAAAGTTATTAGTAATGAACATTTTTATAGACTCCTCCACCACACTGAATTAATTTTTTTCATTGCACTCATTGTGGTGCATTATGGGGTTACCTCAGAATATGTCCCCCCCGAGCACCCCCACCCCCAAAAACATATAGTTGACATTTTGATCAAGAGAAAATACTCTTTTCCAAAACCTATAGTGAGTTGCCTTGCTGCCTGCTGCTTACATACTGTAGGCAGCTACTTTCGAAGAAATCGTACTAACCATGATTACACTTCATAAGTGATTGATTTGGAACATTCTACTGTACATAAGCAGCAACTACTGCTGTGTTATGTACTTCCTTACTATATTGTAGACGAATGTACCTTGATGAGTTACTGCGTCCATTGACTTTCTGAAGTGCACATCCCATAAGGCCATTTGTTTTCATTTGTTTTTTTTAAATACTGCTTTTTGGAACAGCCTTTATGTCTTTAGAGTACATATGGTGCCTCAAAATGTGGCATCTGTAGGCTTCTCACCAGTTTTGGAACAGACCGTCCTTTTGAAAGAGGTTCGCAGTGAAGTGAGGAACATGCAGACCTCCTTTTCTTCATGTCACTCAAAGTGTTTTCTCCTCCAGTGAGTAAATGCTCTTTGGCAGGGGTTAGATGGCTGTGCCTGTGGTCATAGTCGGTGATCACTACTGTTTAAAGTTTATTTGCGGCAGTCTTGAGTCTGTCATACTTTGAGTCCCCTAAATCACTCTGATCAGGCCGTTTCTTCTCAAGCGTTCTGCTGTCTAGCTTTCAGATTAAGGCACAGCTCGGATCTGCTCTGATCGTATGTGACAGTTCCACACAACTTGTGACATGCACTTTAGAGCTGTGGGCTTTTACAGTTACACACAGATAAGTGAGGCTACTGAAGCTGTCATGGGTCAGCTGGTTAGTGTGTCAATTTGAGAGTCTTTCAAGGTGTGTGGGTGTGGGTGTAAAAGGTGTCAGAGTGAACAAGAAAGAGACAAAGAGAAGTTTTCTTCTTAAATCGAGTAAGCTACCTGCCTAAATCGTTTTAAGGCATTATCCTTCCTTCTGTGTAGAAGCTGAACCAAACAGTATGTAGCAAAATTACGTTGCTTTCCCTGGTGGCAAATTAGTCTAAGGCATACCTGTCAACCCTCCAGTTTCTCCCGGGATTCTTCCGTATTTTACCGTTCTATCCCGTTTAAATATTTTCCCATATTTCTCATCTTTCTATAAAAAAAAAAAAAAAATCCCACTGGGCGTATTTTATAAGTTTGCTACATTCGCCTCCGGTAAAACTACCGTAATTTGTATGGCCCAAACCTCATATGAATAATCACGTCAACAAATTCAAAGGTTGCCCAGTTGCCAGATCTTGTATGAAATACATCCTTCTCACACAAATGACACATACAAATTTCAACCCATTTGTCCCCTCAGCTTGGCAGTTGGCAAACTACAACAGTGATGAGTACAGCGGGACGGAAAGGATCACTGGTAGAAATGGGACGGGAGGAGAAGACTCAGGTGGTCAAATAAAAAATATACATGCAAATTGAGATATAGCTTAGACTTGAAAAGGCTATGGTTTAATTGATTAAATATTAGCGCTGCAAGTTGCAAAATCAGGTGCTGCGTTGCTTTGTTTACTGCGGTTACCAGGGAAACGGCTATATTCCTGGCGAAAAAAGCGATTCAAAGAAGGAAGAGTGAATGAATGTGCATTTTGTCAAATACGCCCTGCTGAATTTTTTTTAAGTACCAAACCCAAAAACGCCCCTTATTTTTAAGCAGAAAGCCAACCCGGCCCAGTTTTTTTTGATATACACAAGTTAACTAATGTGATAATACTGTTTAAATGAATATAATATAATAATATAATATAATAGTCATGATACTTTTGCCCAGCAGTTTGTTTTCGGACATTTTAAAAGTATGGTGTATTCTGATTAACTGCCAAAGTTTTTTTTGGAAAATCATTATCAGCTGGAATAACAGTATTCAACAGTATCATTCCTTGTGTCATTATTGTTATACGTTGTGGTGTGGACATTTGATCAACTATCAGGGAAAACAGAATAGCCTTATTATAAGATATTACAATTTAAAATAACTCTTTTCAGTTTAAAAGTATTTGTAAACGTGTAATTTTTCTGTGATGCCGCAAAGCTGAATTTTCAGCATAATACTCGGAAATGCCTGAGTCAGTGTCCTTGATCCTTCAGAAATCTTCTCTCTGCTAATTTGGTGCCGCAAGATTTATTTTTTAATAAATATTATATCCTTGTTGAAAACAGTTGTACTGCTTTCATATTTTGCAGAAACTGTGATCTTTTAAATGAAAGTTGAATGGGAAGTCAAAAGAACAGCATTTGTTTGTAGATTTATAAATTTCACTTTACTTTGTCACACTGATCAATGTAATGCATCTTGCTGAATAAAAGTATTAAAAGTATTAATTGTACTGGTCCCCCCACACCCCCCCCAAATTGAACAGTAGTGCGTGTGCATATATAAATACAGATGGAAATAGTGGAACACAGTATTATGTCCTGTGTGAATTGCCTAGAGCTGTAGTCTTTATATGCTTGTTTGTGAGTGAGTGAGTGATTGGGGAGGTCTCTGGCCCTGTCTCACCCTTCATTAGAGGTGGCCCCAGTGGTGTTTATGGTTCCTGTGCTTACTCTTTCCCATCGGTGGCACTGTGACAGGGATCCACACAACGCTCACACTTCTGTTCGACACACTCATAAATCTTCAGGTGAAATAGCGATCTGTGTGCCAGAGAAAATGTTTTGAGTGTGTGTGTCTTTGTAAAACTAAGCAGATATTTCACTGAAATGGCTGAACTCTTGCAGTGATGAATCTCTGAGGGAGAGCATGCAGAGACTGCTTCCAGTGGTTTTTGCAACAGTTGTTGTTTTCATTTGACAAAATATGCATATTGTTTTCTATTTGGAATGGAGTAAATGTTCACATTTATATCTCAGGCATATATTCTTTCTGTTATTTGCAAAGTAAATTAATAGTTCAGACAAAAATGACCATTCTGCCATTATTTACTTATCCTCTTGTCCTTCCAAATCTCCTAGTTGTCAAATCTCATTTACACTTCCGCATATTCAAGCAAGCACATCATATTCAAATAAGAATACAGCATTTAAAGTGCTTTTATGTGATTTTTGGAGCTTGATAGCGTCTGTCCCCATTCACTTTCAGTGTATGTAAAAGAGCAGCAAAAACCTTTTGCCTAAAGCAATGTATACTGTGTGTTTTCTCCCTTATGTTCGGTGCTTGTCAGATTGTACATTATGACCCCCGTGGCATCTTGGGACAAAGCTGAAGGCAATCTATGTAACGTCATTTTTATTTATATCACACTGTACAATAAAGCATCTTAGCATGATTGGCAGATCTTTACATCATTAATTGAGTCTCACAAAATTGAAATGGTACCACACAAACCCAAGCAAGCCCTTGTAGGGTTGATCAAAATTCAGAATTTAAGAATTAGCTCCTTTTAAATGTGGAAGTATTTGAACTGATTTGACCACAATTGGAATTTTAGTTATTTTAAGTCATCTTCCTTGAATTCAAATTGTCAATTCAATTCTGGATGCTGTTTATCCCTGACAGTAATGTCACTGATAACAAGAAACAGTTATTTCAAATGGTTGTATTTGTCTGGCAAGGCATATAGACATCAAGTATTAAAGGGTTAGTTCATCCCCCAAAATGAAAATTGCCTGTGTTTTCAGAATCACCCTCGATGTCAGTATGTTATATGACTTTCCTTTTTTCAGACGAATCTAGTCGATTTATATTAAAAATTGTCCTGGCTTATTCCATGTTAGATTGCAGTCGCACCGGCGCCTCCATCTGTCCTGCAGTGAGCGCGCTACTGTACAGCTTCCACACTCCACGCAGACATTTGAACAGCGCACATTTTTTAGGTTAACATTAGATTGAGAGGCCATGTAAAGTTGCTACTACTTACATATTTCAGATGATAAGCCATATTGAGGTCGATGAATGTTAGGTGAGCATATGGATGTCCTGCCTGATGTACTAACACACGACCAGCCCTTAACGCTGCGACACTTGGTCTCCCAGTGGGATTTTTTTTTTTTTTTGTTGCAACAAGCGATTAATACAATTTTTGGTTGACCAAGCCCATTCTGGTCGACTAACGGTTAGTCGTCTATTAGGGGGCAGCCCTAATATTTTTCTTACAAAAACGCATGGATTCGCTACAGAAGACCTTTTTTCATGCCTCTACCGGTGAGCACGTTTTTAATTTGGTGTGCACACTTATTGGAACGAACTTGTAGACTGTTATAACGCTTGGAAAGCCAGGACCATTTTCATATAATTCCGATTGTATCGCTTAAGAATAAGAAAGCATATACATCTATGGTGCCTCGAGGGTGATTAAAACACCGGCTAATTGTAAATTTTGGGTGAACTAACCCTTTAACATTTGAATTATGTCTCTAATTACTGTGCTTCAATTTGTTCCTTCAGTTTGTTTGTTCAGTTGGTCACACTGCAGGACCCAAAAAAAGAACTTTTTCAGTTGGCTAAGATTCATCGCAAATAAAGAAATCTCCTTTTTACGTTCCACAGAGATACAGGTTTGTAACACAATGAGGAGTAAATGATGATAGAAATTTAATTTCTGTATGAACAACTTCTATAAGTATTACCACAGTATAATAGTGTTGTTCTACAATAATCTAACATCTTCATCTTCCACTTCCTTTGTGCTTCCTTACACAACCCCCCGTCCAGACTAACACAGCGCCTGTGTGCATCCAGAGGGAAGATAGCAGCAAGCTAAGACCTAGAGGCGCAGAGGAAGAGAGGATGGCAGGATGAAGAGAACAGAGGAATGTGAGACAGCGTGGCTCAGGGGGAGAGAGATTTGTCTTGGTGCACCGCGGAGAGGGGCGGGGCTGGGGAAGGGGGGCAGAAGATACCATATGGCCTCTGCCGGGGCTGGGTTTGGGGTGACAGGAAGGAGGGAGCGTAAGAGGACGAGGCAGGAGGCAGGGGAGACGATGAGATGGAACGCTTCTTTCTACAGTGCAGGGCAGATAGACTGGGGCCGAAGGCCAGACAGAGGCCACTGACTGACACCACATCTGATTGCATCCAACACAGAGACGCCAAACTGTGACAGGTGCCAGCACTGTTAGAGCAGAGCGGAAAGAGAGGGAGGAAAGACCAGACGATGAGATAAATGCTGTTAGAGATGAGAGAAAATGAGGATGTGGAGCTTGTGTTTGCTTAGTGGATGTGGCATACTGTACAGTGGCCTCTAAACATATTCAGCAACTCTTTTAAATGTAATTTCATTGCATTAGGTTTATTGTTTATTATTGTTAAAGTTTAAAACAAGAAATAAGACCTCGCACTGTGATGTAGAAATTCGCAATTTTGAGGAACAAATTTGTAATTGTGACAAAGTCACACTACAAGATAGAAAGTAGCAGTTATGAGAAACATATAATTCATGTAAGTTTTTTTTTATTTTTAGTTTTTTATTTGTTTATTTTAACACTTATTGAGCAAGGATGCATTCAATTGGTCAAAAGTGACGATATAGACATACAGGTGCATCTCAATAAATTAAATGTCGTGGAAAAGTTCATTTATTTAAATAATTAAACTCAAATTGTGAAACTCGTGTATTAATTAAATTCAGTGCACACAGACTGAAGTAGTTTTTTAAGTCTTTGGTTCTTTTAATTGTGAGATTTTGGCTCACATTTCACAAAAAAACACCAATTCACTATCTCAACAAATTAGAATATCACCTGACTCAAAACACCTGCAAAGTTTTCCTGAGTCTTCAAAATGTTCTCTCAGTTTGGTTCACTAGCCTACACAATCATGGGGAAGACTGCTGACCTAACAGTTGTCCAGAAGACAATCTTGACAAAACCCTTCACAAGGTGGTTAAGCCACAAACATTCATTGCCAGAGAAGCTGGCTTTTCACAGAGTGCTGTATCCAAGCATATTAACAGAAAGTTGAAGAAAAAGATGCACAACCAACTGAGAGAACCGCAGTTTTATGAGGATTGTCAAGCAAAATCGATGCAAGAATTTGAGTGAACTTCACAATGAATGGACTGAGGCTGGGGTCAATGCATCAAGAGCCACCACACACAGACGTTTCAAGGAATTTGGCTACAGTTGTCGTATTACTCTTGTTAAGGCACTCCTGAACCACTGACAACGTCAGAGGCGTCTTACCTGGGCTAAGGAGAAGAAGAACTGGACTGTTGCCCAGTGGTCCAAAGTCCTCTTTTCAGATGAGAGCAAGTTTTGTATTTCATTTGGAAATTTCCTAGAGTCTGGAGGAAGGGTGGAGCCCTTCCCAAGTTGCTTGAAGTCCAGTGTTAAGTTCCACAGTCTGTGATGATTTGGGGTGCAATGTCATCTTCTGGTGTTGGTCCATTGTGTTTTTTGTAAACCAACATCACTGCACCCGTTTACCAAGATATTTTGGTGCACTTCATGCTTCCTTCTGCTGACATGCTTTATGGAGATGCTGATTTCATTTGCCAGCAGGATTTGGCACCTGCCCACACTGCCAAAAGCACCAAAAGTTGGTTAAATGACCATGGTGTTGGTGTGCTTGACTGGCCAGCAAACTCACCAGACCTGAACCTCTATGGGGTATTGTCAAGAGGAAAATGAGAAACATTTTTAGAGACCAAAAAATGCAGATGAGCTGCATGGGCCACTGTCAAAGAAACTTGGGCTTTCATACCACCTCAGCAGTGCCACCAACTGATCACCTCCATGCCACGCGAATTGAGGCAGTAATTAAAGCAAAACGAGCCCCTACCAAGTATTGAGTACATGTACAGTAAATGAACATACTTTCCAGAAGACCAACAATTCACTAAAAAATGTTTTTTTATTGGTCTTATGAAGTATTCTAATTTGTTGAGATAGTGAATTGGTGGGTTTTTGTTAAATGTGAGCCAAAATCATCACAATTAAAAGAACCAAAGACTTAAACTACTTCAGTCTGGGTGCACTGGATTTATTTAATACACTAGTTTCACAATTGGAGTTGAATTACTGAAATAAAAACTTTTCAACGACATTCTAATTTATTGAGATGCAACTGTATAACTTACAAAAGATCTGTATTTCAAATCAATCCTGTTTTTTTTTTAATTAATTTTGTAATCATTAAATAATCCTGACAAAAAATGTATGTCCACAAATGTTTCCGCAAAAATATTGAGCAGCACAATTGTTTTCCAGCATTGATATAATAAGAAATGTTCTTGAGCAGCACATCAACATATTAGAATGATTCCTGAAGGATCACTGTACAACTGGACACTGAATGGACATCACACACTAAATTATAACAAAAACCAAACATTATTTAAATTTCTAATAACAGTTACATATTGTCCTTTCTTGTATTTTTTTGGTTCATTAAAGCCTTAGTGGGTGGCCTTGAAGAGCATACGACGCATCTTAAAAAAAAAAAAAACATAAAAAAAAAAAATTTTCCAGCTCTGTAGGATGAATTTTAATTTCATGCTGACTGTAAATAAATGCCACTTGTTGTGATATTTCGTTTCGCATGCAATGTCTTTCAAGTGTCAAAATACATTGGGTCACTGTATATGAAAAATAGAATAGAGCACACACACTATTTTAATGATTTTATTAATTGCATGTGCCAGTCGGTTTGTGTCTCGTTTATCTCTGTCGACCACATGATCTTTTCAGCGTGTTTGTTTCTTCAAGTACACCGGCACACTGCGTACGTGTTTATGAGCATGGACAAGGAATTATGTGTGAGTGCAAATAGGGGCCCATTGGAGAGCAGGAGTGTGTATTATGAGTGTGCATGTCTGGGGCTCAGGAGGCCTGCAGCTGTATGACCCAGGTGCCACATGGCACTCTCGCTTTGGCCCTGCTCTCTACAACCCCGCAGGCAGCCCTAGTCAAGAGGCTCTCACGGATTATCAATACATACACACTAATCATCTGCGGAAATTCAACTTCAATATCTGTTGACCTGACAAATATTATGCAGACTGGAAATTCTGTCAGCACAGCGGCATCATTTTTATTTTTTTTATATGCTTCAGGATTTCAGCAGACTTCAGTTGCATTTGATCAGCTGAGATGAAATGATCTAAGGACTGTTGATGGCGTGCAAGATTCAATCCCATTCACGTTTGGATCCCAAAGTGATTCTTGATTAAACTTGTAATGTGCCCTCTGTTCGGCGCTTGATTAGAAATCTAGTAAAACTTTACATTTGTTAACATTAGTTAATGCATTAGCTAAAAAGCATTAAAAACTTTTGAAACTGTTTTATGGTTTTTTTAATTGGTGTTTCATCAAAAAAAAAAAAAAAAGGATTTCCAGAACTGAAAAGTTCAAGTTCTGTAAAGTATGTTCATTTATGCACTCAATACTTGGTCGGGGCTCCTTTAGCACAAATTCCAGCATCAGTGAGGTGTGGCATGGAAGCGATCAGCCTGTGGCACTGCTGAGGCACTATTGAGCCTTCAGCTCGTCTGTATTGTTGGATCGACTGTTTCTCATCTTTCTCTTGAAAATATCCCATAGATTCCATATGGGGTTCAGGTCAGGCATGCTGACTGGCCAATCAAGCACAGTAATATCATGGTCAGCAAACCACTTGGAAGTGGTTTTGGCACTGTGGGCAGGTGCTAAGTCCTGCTGGAAAAGGAAATCAGCATAAAGCTTGTCAGCAGATGGAAGCAAAAAGTGCTTCAAAATCTCCTGGTAGACAGCTGCATTGACTTTGGACTTGATAAAACACTGGACCAACACCAGTAGACGTCACAGCAACCCAAATTATCACTGACTTCGGAAACTTCCCACTGGACTTCAAGCAGCTTGGATTCTGTGCCTCTCCAGTCTTCCTACAGACTCCAGACCTTGATTTCCAAATGAAATGCAAAATTTACTTTTATCTGAAAAGAGGACTTTGGAGCACTGAGCAACAGTCCAGTTCTTTTTCTCAGTTGCCCAGGTAAGATGCTTCTGACGTTGTTTCTGTTTCAGAAGTAGCTTGGTAGCCCTTTTCCTGAAGACATCTAAGCGTGGTGACTCTTGATGCACTGACTCCAGCTTCAGTCCACTCCTTGTGAAGCCCACCCAAGTGTTTGAATCGGCTTTGCTTGACCGTATTCTCAAGCTTGCAGTCATCCCTGTTGCTTGTGCACCTTTTCCTACCCAATTTCTTCCTTCCAGTCAACTTTTCATTTAATATGCTTTGATACAGCACTCTGTGAACAGCTGCTCTTTCAGTAATGACCTTCTGTGACTTACCCTCTTTGTGGAGGGTGTCAATGATCGTTTTCTGGACCATTGCCAAGTCAGCAGTTTTCCCATTATTGTGGTTTCAAAGAACAAGAGATATCCGGAATTTATACTGTAGGGATGGTCATTTAATGAAACTCAAATTTAGTTCATTTTTCCTTCCAAAACATATTGTACAAATTCCTGTGAAATTGCCACCTTTTAAAATATTTGTTTTCTCATAAGATTGGATTGGAATGTAGTGTTAACTATGTGAATATAATAATTCACGATTTTAAACGCATATGACAATGTTATAAATTGTCAAATTAAAATTTTTTAACCCTGTTTTTCAATTAGCTTTCAAGTTAACCGGTTAACTGACTAGCTTTGCATACTGCCAGCTTAGGAGACTGCTATTATAGCATATTGCTAACTGGTTAGCCAGCTAGTTTATTTTACTGTTAGCTTAACATACATTAGCCTTTTAGCCTGCAAGCTTAGCATACATTAGCTGAATAGACTGCTACAGAAAATACATCACAGTAATTCTACTGTGTATGTTTAAAAAGCAACAGTGGAACCCAAACCACACACTGTAGTTTTACGATATTAAATCAATACAGAATAAATACTGTAAAAAAACGTGCTTTCATGTGGTTTAACAGGTTTAGAAAAAAAAGAAAGAAAGAAAAACCTTTTACCTAGTAATTTACACTATACTGAACAAAGCATTTAGATTTGCACAGGAAGATACCTTGAAAAAAACCTGCACTGGTAATTACTGCACAAGTAGTTTAATTACTCTAGATTAGCAGACTTTTATGCATGATAACATAACCTAACATGACTGGATTTGATCATGCGCTTGAGCATCTGCAGCATTCCACAGCACAAGAGTGATTGACGGTTGTATAGCTACGTCAATGGCTTCCTTGTATCTTTCTTCTTTCTTATGTGGAGTTCATTGTAGAGCCATCTAATTCAAAACAGGGATCCTCAATTATGCTATGTGTCATTTACATATGCTAATTAGTATCATATTAATTATCTTTAAATTGGGTAATTAGGCAATCTCAATTAAGACATTGTTCATTACACTAAATGCACAGGAAAGGTGTTTGAAGTTTTTTTTTTTTTTTTTTTTTTGCCCTCCCAGTGCCTCATCTCCCTTCATGAGTGTGTACGTGTGTGTGTGTGTGGTGTGTGTGTGTGTGTGTGTGTGTGTGTGTGAAAAGAGACTGGGCTCGCTGCCACATGTGAATCGGGCCTTGCCAGCACAGCGCGTTTAATAATTTAGCCGTCCCACATCATATAAGGGATGCACCCACAGCTTTCATGATTACCAAGCATATGGTTTGGTAATGAAGCTGCTGCTTGTAAAATAGTAATGACAGCGGAGAGAGAGGGAGAGACAGACACAACAGCTTCTTTATTTCATTTTAGCCATGCAGCGAATGCATTATACAGGCTTGTTTGGATTTTGTGTGTAGTGAAGCTGCCATTGAGAAGATCCTGTTTGCCTTGCGCTTTATGTGGAAGGCCAACAAAACGCTGGCAGGGATTCAGGGGCACTAGAGCAGCAACAGAAGCTGAGGCGACTGGGAGGGTTTCTCCACCTCAGCATAGTCTGTCTGGGAAGAACACAGAGACAATAGGATTTCATTGCAAGTTTATGCGCTTTATTATGTGGTTAGCTTTAATAGATAATTTATTGGTGTGTTGCAGCTTGTTGAGATTATGCAGTGATACCTTTTTGGGTTTTTAGTCTGTATACAGTGGCAAAGATGGGTATGTACTGTAGACTGACCATTACAGAACCAGCTGTCCTTAACAAACTCTCGTGGCAATTCGTATTTTTATTCCTTTTTTTTTTTGCGTTTTGGTGAGTTGGTGGTCAATTTGCATGCATTCAGACAATCTCATTCCCTTAAAGGTGACATATCATGAAAATCTGACTTTTCCAGGTTTTAAGTGCTATAATCAGGTCCCCGGTGCAAAAACCAATCAAGGAAACGTGAAAAAGATTAACCCAGTAACTTTGTTTTGGTAAGCCTTTTTCTGCAGGCGTCTGAAAAAACGAGCACGTCAGATTTCGCTCCCTTGGTGACGTGGCAAAGGGATCTCATTATAATATTACCGCCCCTTAATCTGCACGTTTCCACCCATGGCACTGCCTTTGTGTTTTCGCAAGGGACAACGGTGTACCAGCTCTAATGCCATGGCGAAAGTTTGGCGAAATATGCTAACTGTTCTGTTTTTGTCTGCACAGATGAGCACAGAACACTATTTAGAGTCCCAGCCTGAGAGGAGACAAGAGAGCAGTGGATTTATTGATTTATTTACTGTATGTATACTGTATATACAGATTTAAAATAAACATGCAATTTATTTCCCAGCAGTTTACCTTCACAGACATAACTGACTGTTTTTTTGTAACTCATGTGTGTTTTTAACGTAAACTTGTGTGTGAATGAGAACTTAGTTTAGTACTCACATGCTGTGACAGCTGTTTTCTGTTCGTGTGCACTCAGAAAGCCGTATATCAGAAGTTTAAACTCATATGGTTTAAAACGTTGATTTCAGCGCGATTAACATGATAATCAGAACCAAAACAGATGTTTTTTTAGCAGGTACGAGCTGTAATGGCGCAGCTCTATTCTGGAAAAGAGGGTGGGGAGCAGCAGCTCGTTGCATTTTTTTTTAACAAAAAAGAGGCAGGCACGAAAAACAGCATGTTTCTGCTTCCACTCAAAATAGGCATTTTCAAAATGTTATAATAAATGATCTGTGGAGTATTTTGAGCTGAAACTTCACAGACACATTCTGGGGACACCAGAGACTTATATTACATATTGTAAAAAGGGGCATAATATGTCTCCTTTAAGCCCCACTAATGGTTAGGTTTAGGTGTGGACCTTCAAGCTTTTTATTCCTAAAAAAAATCACATGCATTTATACGAAATTGGGAACTTGTAAAAATAGTTATGTTTTCTTACAAGATCAGGTTGGCTGTTTTAGTACCAATCAGGGTCAGAAATGATCTTTTGATGATCAAATGAATTTTTGCCCCCTGGAATTGATTTCCACCGGAATGTTTTTTTTATGTGTGAGGGCAATTTTTATCACCACCTTAATAACTGTATCTCTGTTGTCTTTAACGTCAAATACTTGAATTTAACCAATTACTTCAATCAAAATACTTAAAACTGTTGCCAATAACAATTGACTGTTTAAAATTGTGTCTAAAGTATACATTTAAAAACAGGAGCTCTGGCCATTTTATGACAAAAATTGTTATTGTTGATTATTGCTCTTGATATTGTAATAATGATTATTAATTTCAATTAATATAATACATATAAACAAATTGTCTGCGTTTTGGGGAAATGGTTTGTCATAAAATCTGGCTCTGGCTTCACAGACAAACATGACGTTAGTCTAGTCTAGAGCAAGTTATGCAAAACCTACTGTTATAATCACTGAAGCTGACTACACAATGAATCTCTTATTTACATCGCATCTGCACTGTGTTGTTTATGATGAGGGAATTCACGGGCACAAAGAATTCAGTCAGTGAGCACACACACTCAACAACAATTCCAGAGTTTTCAGCACTGACTAAACTGAACGCCTCTGACTGGCCATTGCATTCCTAAGCTCAGCCTCAATGAAAACACGTGTGAATAGTTAGAAGGCTCAACGCTGCAAAAAAAACAACAACAACAACAAAAAAAAACACTATGCGTAAAAAGCAATCTGATGCACTGTGAGTGAATCAAAATGTAAATCCGTGAATAGACACTTTTCATTAATTTTCACTTTTTTTTTAATTGCAACCCATAATAGAATTTTGGCTATTTTTGCCCTGTTAGCTTGCAGGCACACTATACTTAAATATGTTAAATTACAGACTCGAATATCAACAACAGGATCTAATGTCTCATTCTTTTGGGCTTCTGTTAATTAATAAGTAACAAATATAATTTACTGTTTTTCTTAGGATCAAAAACATATGGCAAAACATATGTATAAATGTAAATTCTCAGTCATACCTACCATACCATACGTAAATTGGTAGCACTTTATTTTACAGTCTTGTTCCACGTGTACATACTGTGCACTTACTGTTACATACATTTCCGGCCCATCTCCTCTGCTCGGTGAGGAAGATGAGAGCACAGCAGGAGGTCCATCTCTGCCACAAACCTCAGAAAAACAAAGAATGTTTAACACGTATATTTCTTGCCCTCTTTCAAAATTTTCATACAGCATCATGCTGTACAGTATTCGAGACTGCTACTTGCAACCGAATTATCTATGTAGATGCTAAATAATTTAGAGGTTCTGCACACCTTACCTCGTGCACATAATGTCTGAAATATATACTCACCTACTCTGAGACGAGCATGAATCTCAAAGGCTGCTCTGTAAGGGAAGGGAGAACTACCTAACCGTGTAGCCATTGTAAAGTGCAACCTGGAGAAGTCATAATATAAATCCAGTATTTTATTTCCTCTCCATCAGGGAGTGAAACACAGAGCAGCGAGTGGCACACGCGTGTACTCCATGTGTGCAAGACAATGGGGTTCACAGCAGTACTCACTCCCACTGAACCTGAGGAAAAACTGTTTGACTGTTCAGTCACACATGAGCTCTGTTACAAAACCCTGTGTGCCTTACTGCCTACAAAGGCAACTGGCTTCTAAGACAGAATTCCAAATGTCATTTTACCTCATAAATGAGCCATTTGAAATACTTAGGCATAAGCACACATAGGAAACTCAACTATTTTTTCCCCAAAAATTGTATAATAACATGTTGCTAAGCTAATGGTATAAAACTCTATTATCATATTTTAAGGAAAATAAATTGCAGAATTGCACTGTTGAGGGAAAACACAGATGACATCAGTGTATAAGTCATATTTTATGATTATATTCTGAAATAATGTAAAACATATGTGAATAAAACAAAACATTTATAAACCTTATAAACATGTATTTTAGTTTCCCTCACTCCACAACAAATCCTTTAAATTAACAGAAATGGAAAAAAACGAGTATGAACACAAATTCTAGTGACATTTATTATAAACATTTATTATAATTTTTTTTGAAAGTACTGGTGTGTGGGAAATGTGCTTTACAAATAAACTCGAGCTCACATACTGCTCTCATTCAGCACAAATCCACATAAAAAATGTGACAAATTCCATAAAATATGGTAGATAAAATAACCAATTACTATAATGAAGGTATGACACTTAGGTATGTGTATGTATATGTATATGTATATTTTATGTATATGTATGTGTTGTGTTGTGTAGATATATATATTATATACTGTATATACAGTGGGTACGGAACGTATTCAGACCCCCTTAAATGTTTCAATCTTTGGGATATTGCAGCCATTTGCTAAAATCATTTTAAGTTAATTTTTTTTCCTCATTATGTACACACAGCACCCCATATTGACTGAAAAACACAGAATTGTTGACATTTTTTGCAGATTTATTAAAAAGGAAAAACTTAAATATCACATGGTCCTAAGTATTCATTTTTGCTCAGTATTTAGTAGAAGCACCCGTTTGATCTAATACAGCCATGAGTCTTTTTTGGAAAGATGCAACAGTTTTCACAAACTGGATTTGGGGATCCTCTGCCATTCCTTCTTGCAGATCCTCTCCAGTTCTGTCAGGTTGGATGGCAAACGTTGGTGGACAGCCATTTTTAGTTCTCTCCAGAGATGCTCAATTGGGTTTAGTCAGGGCTCTGGCTGGGCCATTCAAGAACAGTCACAGAGTTGTTGTGAACCACTCCTTCGTTATTTTAGCTGTGTGCTTTAGGGTCATTGTCTTGTTGGAAGGTAAAACCTTCGGCCCAGTTACCTTAGTTCCTTATTCAGCTCTGGAGAAGGTTTCCCGTCCAGTATATTGGTACTTGGCCGCATTCATCTTTCCCATTCGATTGCAACAGTTGTCCTTCCCTGCCGCTGTAAAACACCGCCCCCCCAAGAGGCATGATGCCTTCCACACCACCCATGCTTCCCTGTTGGGACTTTAATTAACAGGTGATGAGCAGTGCCTGGGTTTTCTCCACACATACCGCTTTAGATTAATCCAAAAAGTTCTATCTTGGTCCATCAGACAGAGAATCTTTTTCTCCACATCTGCCCAATCCATGTGGGCTTTTCCATGTGTCCTTGCACTGAGGAGAGGCTCCTCGGGTCACTCTGCCATAAAGCCCTGACTGGTTGAGGGCTGCAGTGATGGTTGACTTTCTACAACTTTCTCGCATCTCCCGATTGCATCTCTGGAGCTCAGCCACAGTGATTTTTGGGTTCTTCTTTTCCTCTCTCACCAATGCTCTTCTCCCCCTATAGCTCAGTTTGGCTGGACGGCCAGGTCTAAGAAGGGTTCTGGTCGTCCCAAACGTCTTCCATTTAAGGATTATGAGGCCACTGTGCTCTTAGGACCTTAAGTGCAGCAGAAATTTTTTTAACCTTGGCCAGGTCTGTGCCTTGCCACAATTCTGTCTCTGATCTCTTCAGGCAGTTACTTTGACCTCATGATTCTCATTTGCTCTGGCATGCACTGTGAGCTTTAAGGTCTTATATAGACAGGTGTGTGGCTTTCCCAATCAAGTCCAATCAGTATAATCAAAAACAGCTGGACTCAAATGAAGGTGTAGAACCATCTCAAGGATGATCAGAGAAATGGACGCTTAAAGTTAAATATACGAGTCACAAGAAAGGGTCTTAATTACTTAGTGACCCTGTGATATTTCATTTTTTTTTTAATAAATTTGCAAAAATGTCAGCAATTCTGTGTTTTCCTGTCAATATGGGGTGCTTGTGTACATTAATGAGGAACCAAATTGAACTTAAATGATTTTAGCAAATGGCTGCCATATAACAAAGAGTGAAAAATTTAAGGGGGTCGGAATACTTTCCGTACCCACTGTATATATACAGTATATATATATTTATATACTGTATATATATATATATATGATCAAAATAATGTAGTCATAGAATGCATGTAATTATATTTTCTGAAGTTGGATAACGCATTTGGTATGCACGGGAGCTTCACTTGGTCCCTTAAAATACACTCAGAGGGAGCTCATTTTGTTTTTGTAACGGCGATAGCCTGAAGAATCTCCGACATAATATATTCTTATATCTAAAATATATGAGGGAAAAACAAGAAAATCAAGGCCCGGATACCTGTCTGAAATGGTCAAGAAAGATTTTGAAGGAAAGCGCAGAAAAACAAAGTCTGAAGTGGAAGAAAAAGCTTTGGCTCCATTCATGTGGAAATAGATGGAGAAATATGCTGTATAAAAGATGAGGAGTTCAAATAGAAATAAAGTGCACAGGAAAGGTTTACTGACTTACTTTGTTGCCTAGGTGATTGTAACTAAACATGACTTAAATTATTGGATATGGAATGGGTGCCAATGTCAAGGACAACAATAGCAGGGGCTTTTATGCTGTCCACTAGGTGGAGCTGTGGTATTCCTTTTAAAGCCCATAAAGAATATAAGCATATGTGTGAATGCACATTGTGTGTCTGTAACCAATACATTAGCATGTGAATTTTACAAACATACGTGGATGGCATGAAACACTTTTGGGAAGTTGCCATGTCCTGCAGCGTGACGTGCTATACTCCATTTATAACGATTGTAAACAATCCTTCTTTTTCTCATACTTGCCATTTTCATGACTTTGTATATTAATTGAGTGACTACATGGATTATTGGAACAAAAAAGTAATTAAATGTGGTGAATATGTGTTCCCTCATCCAAAATCTGGATGCTGGTAAAAAAAAAAAAAAATCCATGGACATGTTATTCATCAACTGCTCATTTTATGAGAAGATTCTGACAGTATCAGAACAATAGTCTTGTTTCATTTCTTCTTGCAACATTTTTTTCTATGAAACCATTGAACAGCGCAACCAATGACAGGTTTTCCACTTCGGTTGTCCTCCTGTCATTTTATTTAGGATCCTTTGCCTTCACTCTTCCTCTGAGTAACTGACTTCATACTGTTTTGCTCCATTGGGAGAAGGTGGAGCAAATCTGATCTTAGATTCCTCATCTCTCGCCTTTTTATCATCTGATTTATCTCATCTGATCTCAATAAAATGATGCCTTTCTGTGAGGTGACACATTTTTTCTGCTTGTAGACGTGCTGAGCTGGACTAGTTTTCCTACCATGTGATAATAGGGAGTGAAGGGAATAAGTCTGTGTGAAATTAACCACCAGAAAGAGCCGCCTTTGCACAATTAGGGCTTGTGATGGTGTGATATCGTGAAATTTTAACTGTGACCCTGTAGATATTCATATTAATGGTTATTCATTATATGAGCATATCTGATAGCACCAATTCTGAGTATACTGTATAGCTGCAGTATGCTCAGTGAAAGGTTTGAGTTTTGTACCAGCGGCCCTGGCAACTCTGCTGTTGATAATGCAAGATGAGCCAATATTTTACTGCAGCTTTCATCACAGTTTATTCATTTTATACAATAAAGAAGGCCAAAATGTGTTCATGGTGATTCAGTCAAACAGGTTTTTATGTATCTCACAATTCTTTAATTATGGCCTTTGCCTTCTTTTAAAGAACAGATAATTTGTATGGACAATATGGGTTCACATAGTCTGTCTCTAAAAGAGGGAAGTCTGGCTTCAAACAGAATGAATAACTTTGGACTCTTTTCTGCAGTGTGTTTCAATTATTTGCTGGCCTGCACATGCTGCTACTGTATAAAATGCTTATTTAATGTTTGCATTGTCTGACAGGCCATAGTACAAATAAAGTTCATTCCCAAATATAATGCAACCACTATTAAATAAGCAACATACTTGGAGGATATGAACAAGGAACGTCTTGCAGTAGTGCATGTAGTGATTAGCTAAGTAGCCATCGATGCAATTAATATTTTATTTATTGTGCATCTTAATTGTGCTATTTGTATGAATCCTTGCTTTCTTTTTAATTAATAATTTACTGAGTTTGATTGTATTATTGGTACACACTTGAGTACCTTTCATTTGTACAGTATATCAGTTTTACATTTGCCTTGTCATAATGCATGAATTAATCAGATGATAAAAATTCAACTAATAAAATTACAGAATTTGATTAATAGATAGGTTGATCGATGTATCTAAATTTCTATATATACAATTTTTATTTTTATTAAAGTCGTACCTAATAAAAAGTAAAAAAAAAAAAATCATAAAGGTAACTGAACTATGTCGGATCAAATTTACCTAAGCTTGTATCCCTGTAGCTCCCATGCACTGTAAGTATTATCTGATGTTCTGGGGAAAATCAAGGAGCTGTTGAGTCTATGACTACCCATCAAGCTCATTATGATCCACTGACCAACATTATGTTGCAGAAGTGAGTAGAGTTTCAAACTTGTATGCTGGTAGCCTACGGGCCATTAAGAAACGCACGCTCACCATGCATTTTAATGTCAGCATTACACAGCCCATCATTTTCAGCACACAGGAGCTCCAGCAAAAGCACAGCTCACCAGTCAACAGCAATTTGTTTCTTCAACATATGCTCAAATCGTATAAAACATGAATGTGTGTGTGTGTGTTACTGGTGTCAGCCAGCAGATCCAGTACCAGTCCCACTGTGTCTGCTCGTCTGTGGACATGGCTTATTTTGCATGGCAACTCACAAGCCACACTTCACAGGGACTTCATAATAACACCCCCTGCCGAGGTGACAGCCTGATTGGATTTCTGAAGGAGTCGCTTGCATGCATTTGCATACTAATTGACTAATGTTTTTTTTTTCTGCTTCCCCCTCTTCCTTGACTCTCCCCATTCTTTAACTCTCATTAAATGATGAGGGCATCATCCACTCATGACACATGAACTCGGCATTGCTCAAAATAATTCAAGCAAATGGCAGAAAACGCTTTTTGGGTTCACAACGCGACACATTCAAACCACACAACTGATACCTACGGCAAAAGCATATGGCTGAATTATTATTCTGTTTTAAATTGAGTATGTGCGGTGCGTGTGTTTTACGACTCAAAAGAGTAAAAGAGGATTTCTCTCGGAGCTCAAAGATGAGAGCTGCTCCAGCTGAGAACACGTCAAGTCGGCAAAATAAGCCTCCCTGGAGAGTAGACACCAGGCAAGGCAGGAACAGCAGTGGCAGATGTGCCCCACTATAATGCAGTATATATAGGACACGCACACACACACTCCCAGATGCCCTCTGCCCTTCATTACACACTCGCACACACACACTCAAAACACACCCACGTACCACCACACACAAAATTGAAGCGGATGTCACCAGATGCTGCTCTTACAGCTCGTGTTACTCAGGCGGTTGTTATTTTTTTTACTCCTACACGCGTGTTGCTTTGCCACAGTTTTAATTATATGGTATAAAAAGAGCTCATAGTCTCTGCTGGATGCAACCGATTGGAAGGAGACCACACAGAATCAAACTGCAGGGTTGTTTGTGCAAGTGCCAGTGTTATATACAAATGGCTCAGCGCGTCAATGGCAGAGAAAAGCGGTGTTGGTGGAGTGCCAATGTCTTTCATAGCATTAGGTTATGAAACAAAGCGGCTCTAGTCAGGTGTGCGACACGGTGAGAAATTAACTCGTTTTACCTCAGGCGCGGGGATAAAAAAGGCCTCAGACTAATGATTTGATTTAGACATTTAATTAGTTTAATACATATTGCGCTGGCTTCTGCCCTGCTAATCTCCCTCAGAGCCGAGGTGGAAGGATGCTCTTGCCTGAGCCGGCCGGCCGGCCGGCCGGGTCGGTTAAAGTTATTCTCCGTGGCTGAGAGAGCAGAGGCTCCGGAATAAAATATGGATACATACAAGCCCCTCTGCCTCTAAGAGAACGGTTTCAAAGGCACTGAAGGCTACTGAAATGTTCATGAGGAGAGCTCACTTCTCTGACAGACCTTGGCTCGACTTTCTCCCAACAAACACAAAATAGCACTCAGGTCAGGTAGCTGCTAATGTATACATAGCATACTTTAAGAACATTGAGTAAAAGCTGTCTGAAAGTGTGTGGATGAGCGTTTGTGGAAATCCATGTTGACACTATTTACTTTCTTTATACATGTTTCTGGTTTTACTGTGAATGATTCAATGGTGCATGCTAGTGCAAAAAAATAAAAATAAATAATAATAATAATAATACGGTATAACTTCGCCTTCAGAAGACTTTCTCAGGCTACTACTATCTAGAGACATTTTACAATCCGTTAACTCCTAATAATAAAAACACTCCCGTCTCATTTTTTCCCTTCTAATTCAGTGTTGTTTAATAATGTAAATATAAATATTAGATGAAAACTAAACTAAATTTAAAAAATAAGCTGAAGTACTAAATTACTAAAACTGAAATAAAAAAAGCTATGAGCTTAAAAAAAGCTTAAAAATAAAATGACATGTAATAAAAAAAACTAATTAAAATGAAAAGACTGAAAATGAAAAGCCAATTCTAAATATGAATAAATACTAGAATAATGTATAAATAATACTAATATATATTTGGAAGAAATGAAAATCACATGAAAATGTTGCTGCCAGCTAGTCATGTTTACTATGAAAAATATTCAATAGATCCCTACAGAAATAAAAAGGAGTTGAAAACAGAGGAGGCAGCATTTTTATATCTATCACACAAGTATTTATCCAGGATTCATTTGCTAAATCATTTTTAAAACATACAATGATATAAACTATCCATGCAAACAAGATATAATTGTTTTTATATAAACTTCCTGACCTAAAACTTGTGCTGTCCTTTTGATATTGAGAGTAACTAACAGTTAAATGCAATACATTTGAATTTATTTTAATCAAAACAGATTTCTCTGTGTAGTCATGCTCAGCAACAGCAGCTTTCCATTGACTTCTGTTGCTTTTATACTGATATTTTTCTAAGTACATTTTCTATCCACTCATATGCCAACTCATAAGTTTTTGCATATTTACATTAAGAAATTAATTAATATGTTTATTAAGCCTTTTTCCTGGTAGGGTCTGTTAACTTGTCTAGGTGATTTCAGGTTGCAATGTCCTTAACGGGTCATTTATTCCTCTAAGTGTAGGCAAATCTGACCACGCACACATTTTTGCTTTTAGAAGAGGAAGGAAGAAAGCTAGAAGAGCGCCAAACGAGAGTCTCTGGAGACCGCATGTCTACTGCTGAGCTTGTTGTGTGCTGGGAGAGATGTGACACTGACAGTGATAGCCTCGCTGGTCTCTCTTTTGTAAAGTGGTCGTTGCAGGTGATGGATTCACTTCTAATGGAGTGCTGCTCCCTCAGAGGGTTAGCGTTTACCCAGTGCTCCGCCACCCACAGAAAGCACCCCTACACTGCTTGCACATGAATAATTGCCCACTAGGGACTGATTTTGCTGTAGATACCCCAGTGTGTAACCCTCCCTCTCCACCCACCCGCCGCCCCTCTGGGGAAAGGGAAGGGGAGGAGGCGTGTGGGCCCAGTGTCAACGCGTTAAAGGCATTTTCAGGTCTGTATTTTCTCTTGTTCCACCTCTGATATTCTTTCATACAGCAATTCATAGAAAATGCAATGGTTTTGCCAGTGGTGGTGTGTGTGTGTGTGTGTGTGGAAAGTGCAATGCCCTTGGCTTTTAACAAGAAGCAATAATGGGAGCTGAGAACAGCAATGCAGAAGAGAAAGAAAGAGAGGCAGGCCGAGCTCTTTATTGTCCTCTGCTTATTGTCATTGTGTAGCTACCTCGAGAAACCAGTTGAACTTTAGCCTTCACATACACACATACTGTGTGGGATTCATAAGTCTGTTAGTTGTGTATCACGTTATTGTTTTTGTCTAAAGAAACAGCAGCATTTTCACTAAAATGCATTATGTGAAATAATGTGTCTGTATAGATTCAACTATCTATCTTATCTATCTATCTATCTATCTCATCGATATATTTTTGGTTTATGTGTGTAGTAAATATAAAATAAAAACTGTTATAATAAAATGTTAACACAAATATTCAATAAACCCAAAATAATCATATACAGGTGCATCTCAATAAATTAGAATGTCGTGTAAAAGTTAATTTCAGTAATTCAACTCAAATTGTGAAACTCGTGTATTAAATAAATTCAATGCACACAGACTGAAATAGTTTAAGTCTTTGGTTCTTTTAATAGTGATGATTTGGCTCACATTTAACAAAAAAACACCAATTCACTATCTCAACAAATTAGAATATGGTGACATGCCAATCGGCTAATCAACTCAAAACACCTGCAAGGTTTCCTGAGCCTTCAAAATGGTCTCTCAAGTTTGGTTCACTAGGCTACACAATCATGGGGGAAGACTGCTGATCTGACAGTTGTCCAGAAGACAATCATTGACACCCTTCACAAGGAGGGTAAGCCACAACCATTCATTGCAAAAGAAGCTGGCTGTTCACAGAGTGCTGTATCCAAGAATGTTAACAGAAAGTTGAGTGGAAGGAAAAAGGGGGGAAGAAAAAGATGCCCAACAACCGAGGATAACCGCACTATGAGGATGTCAAGCAAAATCGATTCAAGAATTTGTGTGAACTTCACAAGGAATGGGACTGAGGCTGGGGTCAAGGCATCAAGAGCCACCAACACAGACGTGTCAAGGAATTTGGCTACAATTGTTGTCTTCCTCTTGTTAAGCCACTCCTGAACCACAGACAAATGTCAGAGGCGTCTTACCTGGGCTAAAAACAAGAAGAACTGTACTGTCGCCCAGTGGTCCAAAGTCCTCTTTTCATATGAGAGCAAGTTTGTATTCGTTTGGAAACTAAGGTCCTAGAGTCTGGAGGAAGGGTGGATTAGCTCATAGCCCAAGTTGCTTGAAGTACAGTGTTGTTTCCACAGTCTGTGATGATTTGGGTTGCAATGTCATCTGCTGGTGTTGGTTCATTGTGTTTTTTTGAAAACCAATGTCACTGCACCCGTTTACCAAGAAATTTTGGAGCACTTCATGCTTCCATTGACCAGCTTTTTGAAGATGCTGATTCATTTTCCAGAAAACAGGATTGGCACCTGCCCACACTGCCAAAAGCCCAAAAGTTGGTTAAATGACCATGGGTGTTGGTGTGCTTGACTGGCCAGCAAACTCACCAGACCGAACCTCTAGGGGGTATTGTCAAGAGGAAAATGAGAAACAAGAGACAAAAAATGCAGATGAGCTGAAGGCCAATGTCAAAGAAACCTGGGCTTCCATACCACCTCAGCAGTGCCACAAACTGATCACCTCCATGCCACGCCGAATTGAGGCAGTAATTAAAGCAAAAGGAGCCCCTACCAAGTATTGAGTACATGTACAGTAAATGAACATACTTTCCAGAAGACCAACAATTCACTAAAAATGTTTTTTTATTGGTCCTATGAAGTATTCTAATTTGTTGAGAAAGTGAATTGGTGGGTTTTTGGTAAATGTGAAGCCAAAATCATCACAATTAAAAGAAACCAAAGACTTAAACTACTTCAGTCTGTGGCATTGAATTTATTTAATACACGAGTTTCACAATTTGAGTTGAATTACTGAAATAAATTAACTTTTCCACGACATTCTAATTTACTGAGATGCACCTGTACATCACTGTTCAAAAGTTTGGGGTCAGTAAAAGGGACAGTAAGAATATTTAAAGGGGTGGTTCACTGGTTTTTTTCTAGACTTGATTGTGTTTATGGGGTGCAGTCTAACATGTGTTAATGCTTCGTTTTAAAAAAGAAAAAAAAAAAGCATTATTTTTCACATAATTTACCTTTATTCCACACCGCTCTGTCCCTTCTCTGAACGCGCTAATAATTTTCCTGTTTTTATGAAGCCCCTCCCTCAGAAATAGGTGATGGGCTCTGATTGGTTAGCTAGCCCAGTGTGTTGTGATTGGCTAAACCGCCTCTAGTGCGCGTCTAATCGTCCCGCCCCTCAACATAGCGTGCTCCGGTTGTATTGTAAACAACGGTGTTGTTAATATCGCTTATCAGTTTGAGCCCGATTGAGAAGCAGAGGATATTATTGAAGAGGATCGTGCAGAACCTGTGCAAGCACGGCTTTTGATGGTAGGCCTATGTTTTTTGTTTGTTGTTGGCTCATACTTTTAGATATGCTGTTATTTGTAAATGCTACTGCTTCTGTTAGCTTTTAATATACGGTTTTATCCTGATTAAAGCTTTAATACAGTACGGCAACTGCACGCGTGTCCATGTATAACGCTTCTCATAACTATGTGAAAATAAGTGTATAATTGGAACAGTTAATTGTGGGAGCTGATCTGAATGAGAGAGAGAGAGATGCAGAGCAGGGGGACGCGAGGAACAGTATTAAGAACATTGATTTTGAAACTTGTGAATCCATTAGAATCATTAGAAGACAGAATCGTGATTAATATATGAATAGATTTGTACGTGCACCTCTAGTTTTCTCTTTTCTGTTGCAGCATAAGCCTCGCCCTCTTTGCTGCCTTTTCCCGAGGGCGGGTTTTATCTGGGTTTGTTACGTCACGAACCCAGGAAAGTAACTTGTTGTAGTCCCTACCAGCAGTTTTTGTAGGCATTAAACTGCCAGAAAGACGATATCTCCGTTTGCATTGAACTTTCAGCTTCGTCACTTTGCAGATATTGTTTATGCTCAAACAGCAACATTACACACTAACTAACATAAAAAAAGTGAAATTGCAATCAACCACCCCTTTAATATATGTAATGTTACAAAAGATTTATATTTTATGTAAAAACATACAAGAATCATGCAACCTAACTGTCAAACATACACACAAATAATGGTCTTGCATTCAAAATCCACCTGCAGGCTCAGAAATCTGAGGGAGGCAGTTTGATTGGACATGACATGGACATGTTTCAGCTCTGAATGTTACAAATTTGATAACAGACACGTTTTCCGTTTATTAATTCTTCATCTACAAGTGATCAGAGAAAATGGTGAATGTGTGATGTGGCATGTGACCACTGATATGGTGTTGTGGTGCCCATAACTGTGGGACGTTCAGCCTACAGTGGACACATTTGTGTACTGGCAAAGAATCACATCATAAATATTACATCTTCTGAGGACTGCTCCCAAGATGGATTGCATTCTCCATCCATAAAACAGGCACGGGACAGATGAATTATTAATTTGGACTGAAGCCACCTGCCCACCCCTCAGGAGATACTCAGCACATATTTATAGAGTCTATTTACCTTAATTAGCCTCCTACATGTTTTTTTTTATAACCTGTGCATTTGGGGTCAAAGATCTTATGCAATCAAAATGACAACATAGACACAGAGCCTTATGCACAACACAGGCCTGGCAATTGTTTGATTTTACATTGCACTGTGGATGTTGCTTTTGGAAGCACCATCACCATCATCATTCCTGAAAGCCACAAGTGTTAATATCTGTTCTAGTGCTAGGGCTGCCAAAGTTAACACACTTTCAACACATTCACCTAATTCCACATGAAAACAGCTTTATTGTGTTTTGTCCTCTTTTTAATGACTGGGTTGGAACGTTCAGAACCTTTGCAAAAGAATAAGCACAGGTGTCCATGTTCAGCACACACACACACACACACACAACAAACAGGTTTACATTTGTGAAAAAGTGGGAAAAAGTTTTTTATACTGTACAGACCGTAATTCTATTGCCCTACACCAACCGACCCCAAAACCTACCCTTAAAGGGACTTAGGCTATTTCAGATTTCAATACACTACATCTGTGTGATTATAAGCGTTTTTGAAAAGTGGGGACTGGGGTAATGTCCTGAAAAGTCACCTTATCCTTGTAATACCTATGTCATACCTTTGTCATTATACAAATTTATGTCCTCATTTCTCACAAAAACGCGTACACACACACACACACAAACAAACAAACATAGCCATAGCCATAGCAAGGCTTCAGTTTGTCAGTAAATGGAGAATCAGCTTCTTAATTTGTTATTCATTTAAAAATCAAATCCAGAATGGACTAAATACAGTTTTTGTGGCTGTGTGTGAAATTTATTTAACAAAATTTAAAAATGATGAGATATTAGTAAATTATATTGTGGTATTAATGGTGAAACACAGAAAATGGCATAAACCTTAATAAGAACAGTAGCAGAGGACTGTTGTTGGCTAATGGAAAAGTGGTTGTTTCATATTATCTATTTATTAATTGCTTTTAATTCCTGTTGCCGATACTATTACTGTCAGGGATGCTTAGTGTATTGGTATAATATCTGGTATGTCTTATTGGCCAAATTTACAGTTTTTTAAATTCATTAATTTATTTATTGTTTTTAGCCAATATTTGATTTGAATAATATTGGATATATTATTGTTTAAGCTCAATTCTTAGATTTTTGCATTTACATCAATTTGCCATCATCTAATGCTCACTTAAAATTAAATAACAATGTTATATGTAATCTTTAGCTAATCTTAAAATGAATTTAAATATTTCATATTGTACATTAAAATGACGTGATGCCTAAATGCACATGTAGCATTTAAAACAATGATTTCAGTTTTAATGTTTTATTTTAAAAATATAGTGTAGAATTTGAATAGATATTGAATATCATTGTATAATATATGGTTTGCGCCATGGGATAAAAAAAAGCTAAACAAATTCACAATTCAGACTTTTTATAGCAGTTTTGAGTTTATATTTCAAAGTTCTGACTTTTTTCTTGCAATTCAATATTTTTTTCTCACAATTCTTAGTTTATATTTGTCTTTTTTCTCACATTTCTAAAATTTTCTCACAATTCTAAAAAAAAGAAGCCAGATTTGCGAGATAAGTCACAATTTTATTCCATAGCGGAAATGGACTTTCATAATATTGACCATGTTAATGCCAATAATATCATGCGTTTAATTGTAAATAATGATTTTAGTCTTTTGACAACTCTAGCATCTACTAATGGTTTTGACATAAGTTTGTAGAGTTGCCGATAGTTTCTAGAGAGAAGTTTTCTCACTCTCCGTCTGTCTCTCTCTCTGTCTCGGTCTCTCTCTTGTTCTGTCTGACGCAGCTGACATCTCAACACTTCCTCTGTGCCTGCTGTCTTATGTTATCTGTCAGTCTGCCAATAACAGCACATGTTGAGTTATTGGAGCTTTGCTCGACATTAAACAATTAACTGGGTTTTGTTGTCCTTCCTCCCCCGAAAACACATGTACTTCACTTGCTGCAGTTCACCCAAAGCCTAGATAAACTTTCTGTCATTACAAGCATTACAGTTTGAGACAGTGCCAGCGCATGAGTCTCTCGGCAGCACATAGCTCCAATTAGCTTTGGGGCGAATGAAACGCACGGTATCCTTGACTCATGTAGGCATTAAACGAGCTCTATTTTTAAACTATGGAGGCTGCGAGTTGGACTTGGCTGACAAGCTAGTTAGTTGAGTGTATTCTGAGCTGGCTGGTGTGAGTCTGCTGAATTTTAATGGGGATGCTGACAGTGTTGAAGGTGGAGAATTGTGTGACAGTGCTGCAAGGAAAGAGCTGCGGGTGGCTTAGCTGATGCTGAGAGAGGGAGAGGTAGAGAAAAAGAGACGTCTCCATGTGTCCAGAACTGGTCCTGTCTGCACTGCTTGATCTTACTGATGATACATTCACTGATACATTCACATACACAATTGTACAGAAGCGTTCAAAAGTTTGGGGTTTGTAAGATTATTTGGTCCCACTTTATATTAGGTGGACTTAACTACTATGTAGTTTCATCAAAAAATAAATACAATGTTTATTGTGTTCATATTGTATTGCAAAACACATTTGCTGCTATTGAGGTGGGATACGGGTAAGATTAGGGACAAGTTTGGTTGTATGGGGTAGGTTTAAGGGTGGGTCAACAGTGTAACTATAAATGTAATTACAGAAATTGATTACAGGTGTAATTAAATGCAGGTATTTATTTTTAAATAAGTACAATGTAAAAATATTTATGTACACAATAAGTGTAAGCATTGTATCAAATGATTAATTTAAATGTGCATAGTAGTTAATATAAAGTGGGACTGATTTTTTTTCTCTTATGTTTACCAAGGCTGCATTTACTTGATCAAAATACAGTAATATTGTAAAATATTATTACAATTTAAAACAACAGTTTTCAATTAAATATATTTTAAAACATATTCTATTCATGTGATGTCAAAGCTGAATTTTTAGCATCATTGCACGTAGTTTCAAATGTCAGCCAATGAATTTTAATATGCAATTTTTTTCAAATAGAAAAATGTGTTGTAACATTATATGTCGTACTGTAATTTTTGATCAATTTAATGCATCCTTGTTTATTAAAAGAGTTGTTTTTTTACTCACCCAAAACTTTTGATTAATAGTGTATCTTTAACAGAAAATATCATATTTATTTATTTTCTTTTTTTTTAAATATGACTCATTTACACTGGTATTATCAGGTAATTTCATAGAAAACATTTGTTTAAAAAAAGTATGTCATCGTGCATCGTGTCACAAAATGAAATATGTATTTCATTCACAAAATGGGTTGTCTGAATCACAAAATACATGGATGTCTTGCATTTGGTGACATGCTGAATCCCAAAATAGAATATACAAAGAATATTTTCTGGGCAAAATGCATTTTGTGATACAGATAACCCCTTTGATGAAATGCATAGCTCATTCAAAGACTGAGCATATCAACATACTGTACATTTCATTACATGAATTGACATACCAGCACAAAAGCTGTTTTTGTTCCATGAAATAAAGTACACGTCTTTCTCTTACAAGTCTGTCACTCTGGAGATGTCGGATGTGAGTAATTAGCTGACATAGCGGATAACGTTAATGAATTTTAGCATTGAAGCACTGAATTTTTTCTTTTTGTGTAAGTGCATTAAAATAATTCATTCAGGCCATGAAAGTAGTCTGGTTATACGTAGTGCCCCATATTCCCTGCTCAGTGTTTGCATTAAAGGACATTGTGGCCCCTAAAGTCCATCTGACACCGTCAGGCCATTGAACTTGACTTGACATTAAGAGGCAGGGCAGTGCAGTAAAACTTCCACATAGACACATTTGCACTAATTGCCATTTGGAGCAGAGAGGCTCAGATGGAGACATGGAGAAACCAATAAGATTTCAAAGGGTCAAACAGAGCCTCTAG